>CAEFZP010005833.1:112500-308704 GCA_903064625.1 Mallotus villosus | reverse complement strand
AGTGAGCAAGGAGTAGGACAGACAAGGCAGAACTGAGGAGAAGGTCTCAGGAAATTTCTCAAATGGAAATTAGTGAGACAGTGTCCTAAAACTCAAATGGAAGAAATAGGTGAACAACAGTCCTCCCTTTTGATAGATGAGAAGTACACAATCATCTAACATAGATGTGCAATTAAAACAAAACAGTGTCCTTGGGTCCAAAAGAAAGAAAACAAATGAAACAGTAATAAAATACAAGTTATACCATCTACATTTACAGGTCCGGAACCATTGTGAGTTTAACTAAAAACCTAGAACATTTACCACCACTCAAACACACAAAGGTACATCCTCATCCACACAAACCAACATGGAACCCATGGATGGACAAACCATATGCACTGTGCATATAGTACAAGAACAGGAGCAGCAACAACTTAACTGTCCACAACAAATCTTTGAACTACAACAAAGACTAAACACAGGTAATACAGTAGGAATGTAGCAATATCACAATTTGGACCTGAATTAAGTAAATGGAAAAGGTAGACTTGGAAGTCTCAAGTCAAAGGTAGTGTTGCCCTATGTTTCCCCAGCATTTGGTGCATGTAAAATAGAGAAGGCCTGCCCTTCCCCATATCCCAACATTTTGACTCAGTGTGACCACTTCGTTGACAAGCATGACAAAATCTAACTTTGTTGTTAGCATAAAACAAGCGTGTGGGCGGAATAGGCATTCTTTTGCCAAGATCCCAACATCGCATTTCGGTGTGTCCTTGTCTTTTACAGAAGTTACAATGTCTAGTAGGCCTAGTGGGCTGCTGGGGCTTGGGATTTACCTTTGTCGCCATTTTTATGACAGAAATGCGTGGCGGATCAGGGGCACGATGGTTCTTTGTAGAACGCGGTTTGGGAATTAGCTCACCAATTCCACTGTCTGTATCTGAAAACTCAGTAGAACTGCTTTTGTTAGCGGTGGGTTGCCGTGAGGCACAAAAAGGTGTCGCTGCTTTGAGGACAGAGTTGAGAAGACATTTGCCAATTAGATGTACAGTAATCTTCAATATTTGTTTCTTTTCTGCTTTCTTTTTATGGACTCCTACTGTTCGCCAATGTTCAATTATTTCAGCTAGCGTACAATCAGTTTTAAGACCGTTCTTGTCTTTCTTGCTCAATTCAGATAACGTTCGGTTAACGCTAACCTTTTCCCATAGGTTAAGTAAATTGTTAACTTCAGTTGCCCATTCCATTTTTGTTCATTTAATGCAGGAGCTAATATCAGAAACTAGTCATAGGTTTCTACCAACAGAACCAGGCGGAATACAATTAATGTAAGC
The DNA here is from genome assembly GCA_903064625.1 of Mallotus villosus. Lineage (NCBI taxonomy): Eukaryota > Metazoa > Chordata > Actinopteri > Osmeriformes > Salangidae > Mallotus > Mallotus villosus. The sequence goes on along the minus strand of CAEFZP010005833.1, from coordinate 307,388 downwards.
TACATTTTTAAATGCTTACTCACCGCACCATGGTTTGCAACGCCGGTTTACCAAACTGTAACTGAATTGCTCGAAACATATCACGTAGCCGGAGTCACCAAAACTGTAGGGGGGTAAAATATGGTCGAAAGAACCAAAACGACTTCCCCTATGGTTTAAAGGAAGATGGGAAACTGAAGTGTATTAGCATGAACCAAATAATGCCAATACAAATATAAATGATAGTTATTTGACTCTATGGGTTAAATCAGAGCAAGAATGGTCAAAGTACGGTCAAAAGGAATACGCATTTAATAACATTGCAAATGAATGAAATCAATTACAAGGCACACATGTTACAAATGAAGGCTTTAAATCTTACTTACTCTACCGTGATCATTGTAAATCAGAGATCAAGCAAGAGTGAGCAAAGAGTAGGACAAGGACAAGGCAGAACTGAGAAGAAGGTCTCAGGAGATGAAGAAATCCAAAGAACAATGCATTACAATTCCCTTTATACACAAGAACAACCAATCAGACCACATCTTGAATGGGGTGTCAGGGCCATCAAGTTGAGACCGTCCAGAAACTCCATACTTTAGCATGTGAGAGGTGGGGGCAGGTTTGACACCCAGCCTTACAACCTGTACATGTCTCTTGGAAATGTATCCCTGATACAAGGTCCAGGCCAGCAGGGTGAAAATTAAAACGTTGTCATAGGACTAAACCAAATACACAAGTGTAAAGGGATTGATTAGGAGATTCACACCATGCCATTCTGAAGGCCATAGGTGGCTCCTGCTGTGAAATATTGAACTTTGAACTTTTGGTCAGAAATTAGGGTTAGAGTTCCTTTTAAGGTACATAGTCATGGCTTGGTAGAGTGAATAATTGGGGTAAGTTAAACACAGCCTTTCAATATCATAACTCTAGTACCAACAGGGGCTCAACAGCGCCACCTAGAATCCCACATTTTGGGCTAAAAGTCCACGTTCAGATGTCCATATTTCACATCAGGAACCGAGTAGAGCCTTCAGACTGGTATTTTGTAACTCACCTGATCAAGACCTTTCCAATTATGTATTTGGTGTAGTCGTATGACAACATTTTAATTTTCACCCTGTTGGACTAGACCTTGTGTCGGGCGTACATTTCACAGAGACATGAAAAGGTCAAATGCATAACATTTAATTTTGTGTACATAATGGCTAAATTCCCTAATGATACCTTTTTTAAAACTTACTTTTATTGTTAAGGATTTAACATGGGGCCAAATACAACTTTTACACAAATGTACAATACAAATATGGGGTTGCAGTCACACTTGCGGTTTTGGTAAAAAATTAGGGTTAGGGTTAGAGTTCCGTTTAAGGTACATAGTCATGGCTTGGTACAGTCAATCATTGGGGTAAGTTAAACACAGCCTTTCAATATATATACATAATGGCTAAATTCCTTAATGATACCTTTTTTTTTAATCCTACTTTTATTGTTAAGGGGCTAAATACAACTCCCCGTCTGGGATTTTGTATTTAAACTTCAAAAACGACATAATTCTAGCAATAAAATAAACACATTTTGACAAAGCTTGCTACTGTACTTATAGAACCTGTTTTGTTTGATGCCGGCTCATGCATCGGATTGGAGTCGAGGAGTCATGGTGCGCTATCTTCCTCCCAAACTTTAATCTAACTCCGTTGTTGTAGATGTGTTGCATAAAACCCTAATTTGTAACCCCAGACGCCTGGTCAGGCCTTTCTAAAAAGTTAAGCAAATAAAATTTACTGCGTGTTACACAGTCATGCAGCAGATACTATATAGGCTACTGTATCAACATTTCACTGATTCATAACCACATTACACACCAGTGTTTCTCATAGGTTTACAGCTTTGGGGGGGATGGCGGCGGCGGGCGACGGGGGGGGGGAGAATGACATGCCGTTGTGTAAATAAGATAAATAACATAAGGCCATTAGTTTGCTTAATAAAAGAGCAAGCTTGTCGAAAAAATAACTTAAGACAGTGTGTCTTTTTACAATTTATGTGTTACCATTCGTAGTACGTGTTGATCAGCAGAGAAATAGTTCGCCAAAGACGTTGAACTTCATAGACGTTGAACATTCTTTAGGCTTTAAATCAGCTGACGTCGCTAAGCAACGGAGCACGCTGGGGTTGAAAAGTGACTGGACTACTTGCGGAGTGCTACGAAAGACGCGAATCCGAGGCAAAAAGGCCACTTCCCTTGACAGCGGTACATGTTGTACTTGACATAGCAAGCAACGGTCAGTTATCGAAAAATAATTGACCACAGAACGTTGGGAAGCCCCATTCAAGTGAATGGGGCATTCTACAGCATTAAGAACAGCCGTGTAATAAATAATATTATACCATGGTCTGGGTGAATACTCGATTCTGATTGGCTGCAGGGGTGTACATTAAAAAGTGATATACGGACACCTACTAGTGATATTGGACACCTACTACGTCATTTCAGCAAAACTGTCTTTTCACCGTTCTAAATGATTGCGCCGGCTACATGGTATATGAGCCTGTACAAAGTGTCTAAGTAACAATAACAACAGGGACGCAGTCCTCCATTTACAAGCCTCCATTTACCATTTTGAAAGACTTTAACAAGCCAACATGTCATTACCACAATGAGTGACTTCAATAGGCCTATGTCTTTTAACCTATTTGCAAAATTGTACTTTTCTGAATGAAGCCTGTGTCTGTGTCACGTAACCGCTCATCTCACATCTCATTCGCTATTCACCTCGCTAGTCGATCTACTTCTGCTGCGGCCAACACGACAGTAGCCAACACACTTGGCCGATTATTTTATTCGTAAAACTCTTTATTTGATTTGGGAACAATGACTTGGCTGGATAGCTGGCTAGTCTTGTTGTTAAACGTACTGTCAAATTATAATTATTGTTTGGAGAATATGTAAACTTTAATGCGATCATCTCACATCCATTTGCTATTCCACTCTCTACAGTCACAGGCTGCGGCCGTAGCCTAGACTAGTCTAGTAGCTACTTAGCACTAGTTGGTGAAAATCTTGATATTGATTTGGGAGCAATTACATGGCTGGATAGCTGGCTAGTCTTAATGTTAAACATATTGTCAAATTATATTTACGGTTAGGAGATTATGTCAACTTTGACTCGATCATCTCACATCCATTTGCTATTCAACTCCTGCAGGCTGCGGCTGGCGACAGTGGCCAAGACTATGGTCGATAAAGGCTACTTTGTTCGTGAAAATCTTGATATTGATTTAGGGACAGTGACATGGCTGGCTAGCTAGCTAATCTCCTCGTTAAACATGCTGTAATATTATATTTACTGTTTGTCAACCGTACACAATGTTATTGCCTTTGAATCCTGCTAAGCAACCGTCCTCCGCTGCGCGTCGGACGGTTCACGCCTCCGCATCGTCCATTATCAGATGATATTGGACACCTCGTCGGGCATTATCCCTTACATAATAAACTAGTAAGGCTATTTTCTTCCGGTCAGGTTCACGTTCATTTTGAGTTTAAAATTCTTCATATCAACAGTGTACAAGTATAAATAAATACAAGGAAATCATATTTAATAGCCTAATTGGCCTACATTATTCATAAATCGTCTAGCGATGGTAACTGAAAATTTTCCGCTAGGCCTATATCCGAAACTTTTTCCAGAATCGATGAGGAATTTCTAAAAACTGGATGGACATAACATTAACCCATATTATTGTGGAATTATCAAGGAGACTTTCGTGTTTTGGGGTTGAAAATTCTTCGAGGATATAAGAAAAATCGTCCGTATACTACCCTGTGCGTCCGCATCCGACGCCTAGGGCCGTGACAAAGCGTCGGTATTATTGGACGAGAAAACAGGTTTTTATATGGCTCTGGGATCACTATATGAAAGGGGCGATTGAAATCTACTGCCCTTCTGCTTGGGGATCACTATATGAAAGGGGCGATTGAAATCTACTGCCCTTCTGCTTTGGGATCACTATATGAAAGGGGCGATTGAAATCTACTGCCCTTCTGCTTGTCTAAGACCCAGGGTGGCTCATTATTAACACACACGGCTTAGCATATCACTAGTCAAATCGAGTAATTCCAACCTTCTAAACTACTGGTAGGACAGGAGGTGCCCTACTACTTGATTCAAATGGGTGATTTTTTACTGATTTACTGCGATCTAATCGACTGATTCAAACTGTATCGGATGGAGGAGGACATCCCTCACCGAATTAACCGAATTGCGTACTTTTATTTTGAAACTACACTCAGTCTTCCGGGTGTACTTCCGTGTTGTAGACGAGGATGCAATTGTAGTAGATTCTATCTATAAATCGACCTACTGGAGGCGGGAGTGGAATACAAAAATTCAGTTTAACAATGTCAGAACTAGAGATGTTTAGAGAATTTATCGAAGAGCGACTATCAATTGAATCTTTACAGATTTTCGGAGCCGTTAAAAATACATTTTCCGAGTACCAGGAGGAGGGCGCGCGACTGCCGCTGTTGGACGTTAAACCGGAGATCAATCTACACCTAACAGGTTTAATATTAAATAAATACATGATTTTATTGTTAAGTTGTTGTTATTGCCAGTGAGGAGTACAATATATGTTGCCCAATTTCAATTTCACACTATGAACCAGCAAACAGTGCAAGGCTGCGACTCTAGCTTGGTGCACAAGCACAATTGAAAGCATCAGGTTTGGCCAAGGCTAACCAACCGCCAAATAATTCTAGACTAGAATCATTTCATAGATTTCATTGACTTAAACAGTAGGCCTAATTGAAACGACTTAAACATAGTAATGTTTCCTGTTTAAAAAAATGATTTGATGGTGAGAACATTTACTTAGATGTTGATACACAAAGGTTTTGGTAATAGAAGTCCGTTTTCAGGACAGCTGAAATTCTGTATCAAAGCTGTTGTTTTCGACCTGTTTGAGTAACCTACCCTACGCGCAGGCTACCCTACGCGCAGGCTAGCTGCTTTTAAAGTGCATGCCTTTGAACCTACACACTGGTACTAGGAAGAGCCATGGGAGATACAACACCAATTGTATTCAAATCTCATCAACTCAATTGTGTTATTCACAATAGAACATATAAAACATGTCAAATGCTTAAACTGATGAAATGTATAATTTTAATGAAAAAATAAGGTCGTTTTGAATTTTATAGCAACTAGTCTCAAAGTTGGGACACGGCCATGTTCACCACTGTGTAGTATCTTCCCTCTTCTTTTAACAACAGTCTGTATCTGTCTGGGAACTGAGGAGACCAGTTGCTGGAGTTGTGGGAGAGGCATGTTGTCCCTTTCGTGTCTGATACAGGATTCTTGCTGCTCAATGGTCCTGGTTCTTCTTTGTCATATTTTTCGTTTCATGATCCACCAAATGTTTTTAACTGGTGAACGGTCTGGACTGCAGGCAGGCCAGTTCAATTACGAAACCATGCAGTTGTAACAGATGCAGAATGTGATTTAACATTGTCTTCCTAAAATATGCAAGGCATTCCCTGAAAAAGATGTGGCCTGGATGCAAGCAAATGTTGCTCTAATACCTGTATATACCTTTCGGCATTGATGTTGCCTTTCCATATGTGCAAGCTGACCATTCTATAGGCTCTAAATCACCCCATACCATCATAAATGCAGGCTTTTCAACTGAGCGCTGATAACAAGCCGGTTGGTCCCTGTCCTCTTTAGTCCGGAGGAAGCAGCATCCAAGGTTCTCCATCAGATCTGAAATAAAACATTGATGCAGAAAAACGGGCAGACTTGGGTTGGAGAAGCCAACATTTCAAACAAATATGTCAGTTACCTTGTAGACACGTGCCCCTAAGTGCTATCACATGTTGGCTGCAATACACATTGAGAAGGTTTATGAAAATAATGTTTATAGTTTTTGCTACTTTTTCTACCTTTTCATAGAAAATTGGCACAACCAGGAACAAAAATCTTGAACAAAAGTTTTGGTTTAAGGCATGTTTAGTCAATATAAAAATATATAAATTTTGAGACAAATCTACTTAAAGACATGTTGTTCAAAATCCCTGAAATGCATAGGAAGCTGTTTTTACCTTTGTAACTTTTCAACATGTCGACACAACATTGACAATTTCAGTAAAAGCTTGATTCGATAAGACGTCATCTGTGCAGTTTTTAAGAAAATCGAAAGACATATATGGAGTTTGAGCTCAGCTCAGCTCATAAAGAGAGCAGGAACACATCTTTGGAGTGAAAGAGTAAATATTCTAAACAGCGTCACTGACTGCTCTTTGAAGTTAATTACATGTATTTTCTGTGTAAACGTATGTTTAAATGTTTTGTAGTAAGAGTATATAAAAAGAAAAAGCGTAATTTAATTAGGGCTGGGAAAGTTAACACGTTAATCTTAGCAATCAATTTGAAATGTTGAATGCATTAAAAATACAGATCTGAGTATTTAAAATGATTATCGTCCAATAATGATCGCTGACCGATCGATCGGAGCACCCTTATTTAATAGTGGACAGCCGTTACCCTTAGGGCATGTGACAGTTGAAGGTATCTCCTCAGAGGATTTGATCTCTTTCTAATAATAGGCAAGACAGGGTATACATCACAATTCCCAGTCATGATGCGAGGGGCTTTCCACAATATAAACGTTTTAATTATGGGTAATTATGCCAATATAATTGACCTTTCATATCAATGAAGGGATATTATTGGTTTAATCAAACACAGTTCACGGAAGTAATTGCTTGTTTTTTGAGACCCGTAGAGAGATGTTTCTCAATTTAAAGACGATTACTTCTGTACAACTAAAATCCTGTAGGTTGTAAGTGGATGGCGTTGTCTAGGAAAATGGCTTTTGACTTTTGAGATATTTAAGTCAGTTTATGTCTTATGAGTGCCCACCTTTTCACTGCAATGAAATAGCTTCATGGAACTTTGACGGAATCTTCAGGGACGCTTGACAAAAAAAACAATTTTAAAACATTAAAACATTGTTGGTGATGTGATCCTATTATATTTAAGATTAAAGATTTTACCAACCAAAGGTTTGATACTGTTAACTGTATATCACTCATAATGGCTAATAAGCTACAATGTGAAAACAAGCTTCTTTCAAAATTGATGTTGTGACACTAGCCTTTTTTGCACATTTCTAAACAACGGAAGTATCGTCAAATTAAAAACCCGTAAAAAATATGTACATTTGGCAAATGTTGATTTGATTTTGTGCAATTATTTGATTACAGTTAATCTGTAATGTAATTCCATAATTTCACCAGGATAACTATTAAACCGTATTTCTGAAAAATCGCTCAAACAGATTTGTCCTCCCTACCATTACAAACAAAACCACCCACCCACTCAATACAAAACCACATTAAATTACAACTAAATAATAAATCATATGTTATTGGATATGATCAGAATTAACTTTATTTGTCATGTAAATTCACATAAACAAGGAATTTACTGTGGCATGAAGGTAAATACAATAAACATAAAAGAAATGATCAGTCCATAATGGTAGGTTTATTTGAACTGAACACAAATCCATATAACACATATAGAAAATGCTATAAATTGAGTTGATGCCTGCATTTTAATGAGTGAAATAAATATTTGACCCCTCTGCAAAACATGACTTATTACTTGGTGGCAAAACCCTTGTTGGCAATCACAGAGCTCTTTGCCATCAACTCAACTCGCCGTGTTTGGAGGAGGAGGAATGCTGCCTATGAACACCATCCCCACCATCAAACACGGAGGTGGAAACATTATGCTTTGGGGATGATTTTCTGCTAAGGGGACAGGACAACTTTACCGCATCAAAGGGACATTGGACAGGGCCATGTAGCGTCAAATCTTGGGTGAGAACCTCCTTCCCTCAGCCAGTGCATTGAAAATAGGTATTCCAGCAAGACAATGACCCAAAATACACGGCCCAGGCAACAAAGAAGTGGTTCAAGAAGAATCACATTAGGGTCCTGGAGTGGCCTAGCCAGTCTCCAGACCTTAATCCCATAGAAAATCTGTGGAGGGAGCTGAAGGTTCGAGTTGCCAAACGTCAGCCTCGAAATCTTCATGGCTTGAAGAAGATCTGCAAAGAGGAGTGGGACAAAATCCCTCCTGAGATGTGTCATCCTCAGATGCCAACTACAAGAAATGTCTGACCCCTGTGATTGCCAACAAGGGTTTTGCCACCAAGTACTAAGGGCCAATCCCAATACATCCCCTTACCCCTACCCCTTGGTTTTGCCCGTTCGCGTGAAGGCCTCAATATGCTTCTGCGTCTCCGTTTTCGGGTGGGCGGGCTCACGGATACGCACGGATACACACGGATAGACTTCGTTTATAGTTCTCCGTAGGCTGTGGGTGCTGAAAACAATTCGCCGCCAGAAGAGTAGGTGGCGCTGCACTGCGATGCGAGCTATAGGTTATCGAAAACTCGGAGCAAATTTACAAATGAGCCGTTTGATCAATAAAATAAGCACAGTTTCAGCGACTACACTGCCCATTTCTCGTCACATTTGAATTCAAATGCCGATTTACATGTACTGTTTAGCTGAAATATGAATTGTAAAAACTGCTTCGATCTCTTTGGTGATGTTTGTGATGCGAGCTGGAAGGGCAGCCTGCTTTGACTGGGTGTGCAGTGAACATTTCTGGGGGGTTATTATGATTACGGAAAGGGATCGTAGGCCTATATGTTTTTATATTGCTACCATTTTTGAGACTGCTTATCGATCCGAGTGTTAATCAGGCGCGGAGCCAAACGTTGTAAACATTCCGGGTTTAGCCCAAACCAACAACGTATTGGGGCTTGATTTGCAAGAACGCGACGCTGAGCGCATCCACGGTCCTCTTCCACATATTAAAATAGTGCTGCTGCCAACAAATAATGCACCTAATAATATGGTGCCTGCACTGCAATGCCATGGCGGGCTGGACCAAATGATTTTTCGGGCTGCATATGGCCCGCAGGTCGGACGTTCCCCACCCCTGGTCTTGTTGGTCACGGCAACCCATAGCGGCAACCCCGCCCCTGACTTCTTAATACGGACCAATCACAGCCAAGGGGGTCTCCGTCGCTCTCCGTCGCTCTGCGTAATTTCGACGGATAGTTAGAAAATTCAGGAGGTGCACGTCAATCCGTCAAAAGCTCTCCGAGGGCTGACGGAGAGCACGCAGAGGGCGTTCCACGGAGACGAGGGCGTTCCCTCCTCTGCGTTTTTCGAAAAACGCAGAAGCATAATTAGGCCTTGAGACCTAGTGGTGTCCCAATACTCTTTTTGAGCTAGGGGTAGGGCTAAGACGAAGGGGTATACACCCCTTGAAACCAAGTGAGATCTAGACCTTACTTGAAACCAAGGGGTATGCGAATACGGCACGACCGGCAACAATGGCGGCCAGATCATCCCGAGAGTCCGATAAATAATATATTTGCGGCTTAATTAATTGATAAAAAAATTATTCAAGTCTTGTTTTGTGATATACACAGTCCTGCACATATATATTTGCAACCATTTTCCTAATTAAAACGTTTCTAAAAATCGCTAGTTTGCTACGATAATGTTACAGTGTTAATTTGCACAACAGTCCCTCATTTCTCTTACTAGCATGTCTACAGTTTTAAGTGAAGTTAGCAGCGAATTTCGTTTGAAATCAGTGCATAATACTACTTGCTTTGGAGATATCGATACGTGCTAGATGATGTACACGTAACCAAGTGAGTGTACAATGAAATGAGTGTACAACTGTTCAAATAAACCTACCATTAAAATTGTAGACTGATAATTTATTTGTCAGTGGACACACATACAAAATCAGCAGGGAATCAAATATGTTTCACTGTATATGTGATATGTTTGTTAGAAAAATTATGAGTAAAGGATTACGCTAGAAAAATGGTTTGGGGGGGTTTCTTCATGTAGATTATTTAATCTGCATTTGTTGCCCTCTTTTTACGGAATACTAAGTAAAATTAGTAAATTGCTTAAAGGTCACATGACATGCTGTTTTTGGATGCTTTTATATAGGCCTTAGTGGTCCCCTAATACTGTATCTGAAGTCTCTTTCCCAAAATTCAGCCGTGGTGCATAATTACAGCCGCTACGAGCAGTCCCACAATGAGCTTTCCGCAAGACGCGCTGTTTCTGTGTCTGTAGCTTTAAATGCTAATGAGGAGGAGAGCCTCTCCATGGTGGAGGGCGCACCACCATGCGCTAATGTTTACAATGGATGTATCGCAAAGGCTCATAGCTCAAGGCTTTTGTTTTCCTTTGTACATCCAAACTGAGCAAACGTTCATTTGCAAGCCATGATGTCTCTTGAGGATAAAAACACTTGCACGGTCCTCAGTTTCTTATGGGCGGGCCAGATTCTCTGGGCGGGCAAAGCAGAGAGAGGGAAGGTAACCTTCCTCCTTGTGACGTCACAAGGAGAGGATTGTCAAACCGAGCGTTTGAGCTTTCATTTTCTCAAAGACGGAGAAGAATACCCAGGGCTTAGTTTACACCTATCTAAATTTCTAGCCACTGGGGGAACCAAAGGCAGGCTAGGGGAACTCATATTAATGTTAAATAATAAAGTGAAGTCGCTCATCTGACAGCATGGACCAAAGATAGGTTTGTGCCATCTTTAGTGCAGTAAAAACGGAGTTAACAAGAGTGCTACTAACATGGATTGACTAGCTATTTTGGACAGTTTACAGAGTAAGGAAAAGGTATTTATAAAGTTCAATCATTAAAGCCAGATCCATTACATTTGAGCACTACTACATCAGGGTTATTGGATTGGTGTTCATGACAGGCTGCACTAGTGGTTCCTCCTGGGAAGAAAATAAAACAATAATTAAAACGTATCTATTTGGGTGTTGCCTCTTCTTCCCCCCCAGATGTGCAGCAGCTCTCTCTCCCGGAGACCCCACAGATGAAAGAGGAACAGGTGCTGTGGACCAGTCAGGAGGAAGAGCAGCTCCAAGGACTGCAGTCTGAAACTACAGACTCCATACTCATCCAGGAGTCAGAGTTTTATAACGTCAGAATGTCAAAATTACAATTGTTTCTCACTGACAAACTAACAACAGCAGCTTTTGAGATTTTTGTCAAAGTGGAAAAGAAGTTTGCTGAATACGAAGAAGAAATTATGCGACTGCGACGGTTGTTGGACATTGTTACTCAACCCAAGATCAAGCTACACAGAATAGGTTTGCTGTTTCTAACTTTTTAATAATCTTCTCTGTAGCTCAGAAAGCTAACATAGTTTACAGTGCATCCAGGAAATATTCAAATTAACTTTTTCCACATTTTGTTATGGTATATCCGTATTCCAAATGGATTCAATTAATTTTTCCCCCCAGAATTTGACACACAATACGACATAATGACAAAAGGAAAAGGTTTGTTAAGTATCTTTTATAGGTTTGCACAAATCTAGATAGATAATAAAATATGTGCATAAGTATTCACAGCTTTTGCTCAATACTTGGTTGAAGAAGCTTTGGCAGCAAATACAGCCTCAGTATGATGCTACAAGCTTGTCACACCTATTTTTGGGTAGTTTCTCCCATCCCTCTCTGCAGGACCTCTCAAGCTCCATCAGGTTGGATGGGGGCTGCGTTGCAGCCATTTTCAGATCTCTCCAGAGATGTTCAATTGGGTTTAAGGGCGTAGGTTTTGTCTCAGCTTTGGTAGGGACACAGTCTGAGGTCCAGAGCGCTCTGGAGCAGGTTTTCCTCAAGGATCTCTCTGTACATTACTGGATTCATATGTCCTAGTCTTCCAGTTCCTGCTGCTGAAATACATCCCCACAGCATGATGCTGCCACCACCATGTTTCACTGTAGGGATGGTATTGGCCAAGTGATATGTGGTGGCTGGTTTCCTCCAATCTTTCTTTCATCAGACAAGAGAATTTAGTTTATCATGGTCTGAGAGTTCTTCAGGTGCCATTTGGTAAACTCCAGGCATGCTGTCATGTGCCTTTTACTGAGGAGTGGCTTCCGTCTGGTCACTCCACCATACAGGCCTGATTGGTGGAGTGCTGCAGAGATGGTTGTTCTTCTGGAAGGTTCTCCTCTCTTCACAGAGCAATGCTGAAGCTCTGTCAGAGTGACCATCGGGTTCTTGTTCACCTCCCTGACTAAGGCCCTTCTTCCTCGATCGCTCAGTTTGGCCGGGCTGCCAAATCTAGTCCTGATGGTTCCAAACTTTTTCCATTTACTGATGATGGAGGCCACCTGCTCCTTGGGACCTTCAATGCTGCAGACATTTTTCTGTACCCTTCCCCAGATCTGTGCCTTGTGACAATCCTGTCTCAGAGGTCTACAGACAATTCCTTGAACTTAATGGCTTGGTTTTTGCTCTGACATGCACTGTAAACTCTGGGACCTTATATAGACAGTCAGTAGGGCTGGGCGGTATGGCCTCAAATGTATATCACGGTATAATTTTGAAGCACGGAAGGTAACAATATATTAGTTTTTCTTAAAATTTCTAGTTAGCTAGTCTACCAAACTCGGATTTGGATGGGGTACGGCAGGTGTGTTGCATGAGTAGAATTTTTCCAACTTTTGTAGTGCTTTGCCACAGAAAAAGAGATAGGCTAATAAAGCTTTCAACAGTATGTTTATGAGATAACAACAACACTTCAATATTAGTATTGAGCTAGATAACAAATGATTACATGGCTGAATACTCGACTCTGTTGGCCTACAATAAACATTTCACAATTATAACAAAAAACATTCTGGTAGATTGTTCATATTCACGCACATGCATGGCTTTCAGGTGGTGAAAAAGATTGCTAGTGTTTCCACCTTTGGCTAAATCCATATCATGGCACAACGCCATACCGGTATTAGCGTTCATACCAGTATACCACCCAACCCTAATGGTCAGTGAAAGCAGGATGCACCTGAACACATTTTTGAGTGTCATGGCCAAAGTTATGAATACCTATGTACACGGGATTTCTTGTTTTTTTATTGTTAATAGATGAGGCAAAGATTTCAATAAAACTTTTTCCACTTTATCATTATGGGGTATTGTGTGTAGAACTTTGAGGAGAAACATGAATTCAATCCATTTAGGAACATGTCTGTAACATGATGTGGAAAAAGTGAAGCCCTGTGAATACTTTCCGGATGTACTGTATGCAGTTAGTCACTAAGGAAATATGCATGCCTACATGCAGAAATCTTGCCCTTGACTGTTTAGTAAAAGGCATACATACACTACCGTTCAAAAGTTTGGGGTCATTTAGAAATGTTCTTATTTTTCAAAGAAAAGCACAGTTTTTTTCAATGAAGATAACATGTAAATTAATCAGAAATACACTATACATTGTTAACGTGGTAAATGACTATTTTAGAAGGAACCGTCTGTTTTTTTATGAAATATCTACATAGGTGTATATAGGCCCATTTCCAGCAACTATCACTCTACTGTCCTAATGATACATTGTGTTTGCTAATTGCCTTGAAGACTAATGGGTGATTAGAAAAACCCTTGAAAACCCTTGTGCAATTATGTTAGCACAGCTGAAAACTGTATGAGTTTTCAAGGAAAACATGAAATTGACTGGGTGACCCCAAACTTTTGAACAGTAGTGTACATGCATAAATACAGACAGACAGACTACGTCACACTGTCCCTGTCCCAGGATAAATAATCGGCACAGCTGGCATTTCTTGAGAAAACCCCTTGACTTTTGCTTGTTATTTTAGAAACACTCTTCACTAAATTGAACACTGCAGAATTTGTTGCTGTGAGAAGTCGATGTCTGTAAATAAAATACAGCCATTTTATCTTGTAGTTCAGTGCACAGTAGACTTCCAACTTCAGTACAGGATTGTAAAAAAAAACTTTCTTATGACAAACTTTGTCTGATACCATTCAGTTTACGGCTAGGTCTAGGTCAGACGTTTTAGGGCACATATATAAACATATAAGAAAAACTCATTTATCACCTTAGAAGTTCTTTCACATTTGCAGATTGGACAGTTTATAGAGGTTAGAAAAAGTTGTTTGTAAGTTTCAATGATTAAAGCCAGATCCATTACTCTGGAGCACTACTACATCAGGGTTGTCTGGTTTGTGTTCATGACAGGCTGCACTTGTGGTTCCTCCAGGGACCTGTGGAAGAAAAGAAAAACAATAATTTATACGTATCTATTTGGGTCTTGCCTCTTCTTCCCCCCAGATGTGCAGCAGCTCTCTCTCCCGGAGCCCCCACAGATGAAAGAGGAACAGGTGCTGTGGACCAGTCAAGAGGAAGAGCAGCTCCAAGGACTGCAGTCTGAAACTACAGACTCCATGTTCACTTCTCCCAGTGAGAAACGTGACTCTGATCAGGAAGGTTTTTCTGAATGTTCACATCTTGACCAAACTGTTAAAGTGGATAACAGAGAAGGAGCCTCTCTACCCACCAACACAACTGAGGAACAAATCAAAGCAGAGCCTGATGGACAAGACTATGCAGCACCAGAACCAGGCAGTGACTCTCAGCCCCTTTCTACTCCAGACCATCCTACAGCTCAGAGTTTGGAGGAGGAACATGGAGGAGTGCTGTTTTTTCTAAACGGAACACAAAACAATGAGACTCTGCAAAGAGAAAATAGACCTCAGGGAAATCACAGAGGAATAGTAATACATCAGTGTCAGGAATGTAACAAAAACTTCAGTCAAAAGGGTACTTTGGTTCTTCATATGAGGACACACACAGGAGAGAAGCCTTATCAATGTCAGGTATGTAACAAAACATTTAGTCAAAAATTTACTTTGGGTCTTCATATGAGGATACACACAGGAAAGAAATCTTATCAGTGTCAACAATGTAACAAACGGTTTGCTCAGAAGGGTTATCTGGTTAGACACATGAGGACACACACAGGAGAGAAACCTTATCAGTGTCAAGAATGTAGCAAACCGTTTGCTCAAGTTGGTAGTCTGTTTAAACACATGATGACGCACACAAGAGAGACACCTTATCAGTGTCAAAATTGTAACAAACGGTTTGCTCAGAAGTGTACTCTGGTAGGACATATGAGGACACACACAAAAGAAAAACCTTATCAATGTAAGGTATGTAACAAACGGTTTGCTCAGAAGTGTATTCTGGATCACCACATGAGAACACACACAGGAGAGAAACCATATCAATGTCAGGAATGTAACAAAAGATTCAGCGTCAAGTGTCATTTGGTTGTGCACACGAGGACACACACAGGAGAGAAACCTTATCAATGTCAAGAATGTAGCAAACGCTTTACTCAAAGTGGTAGTCTAGTTGAACACATGATGACCCACACAGGAGGGAAACCACATCAGTGTAAACAATGTAACAGCTCCTTTTGTCGACAGGGTAGTTTGGTTGAGCACATGAGGATACACTCTGGAGAGAAACCATTTCAGTGTCAACAATGTAACAAACGGTTTGCTCAGAAATGTAATCTTGTTAGGCACATAAGGACACACACAGGAGAGAAACCTGATCAGTGTCAAGAACGTAGCAAACCATTTGCTCAAGTTGGTAGTCTGTTTAACCACATGATGACGCACACAAGAGAGAAACCTTATCAGTGTCAAAATTGTAAAAAACGGTTTGCTCAGAAGTGTACTCTGGTTGGACATATGAGGACACACACAGGAGAGAAACCATATCAATGTCAGGAATGTAACAAATGGTTTGCTCAGAAGTGTATTCTGGATCAACACATGAGAACACACACAGGAGAGAAACCATATCAATGTCAGGAATGTAACAAAAGATTCAGCGTTAAGTGTCATTTGGTTGTGCACACGAGGACACACACAGGAGAGAAACCTTATCAATGTCAAGAATGTAGCAAACGCTTTACTCAAAGTGGTAGTCTAGTTGAACACATGATGAGCCACACAGGAGGCAAACCACATAAGTGTCAACAATGTAACAGATCATTTTGTCGACAGGCTAGTTTGGTTGAGCACATGAGGATACACAGTGGAGAGAAACCATTTCAGTGTCAACAATGTAACAAACAGTTTGCTCAGAAAGGTAATCTTGTTGGACACATGCGGACACACACAGGAGAGAAACCTTATAAATGTCAGGAATGTAGCAAAACCTTTTCTCAAAGTGGTGGTCTGAATAGACACATGAGGGCACACAGGTGAGATAAGTGTCAGCAATGTAACTAATCATTTTGGATCAATCATTTGGCAGGTGGAGTGGAGGCCTATACTACAAAGTAAGGTCCACATACATATATATTTGAAGCCGAATATCTGGGATAGATCTATCCAGATTAATCAACATTCAGATCTTCTTCAACTATTTTCTGATTTCAATGTATGACACATTTTGAAAGCTTTGAAATCAATCAATTTCCCAATATGTCAAAAACTGAAAAATAACGTTGACCGACAACCGCCCCTTTATTACCAGAGTGTGTCACATATCTTAGACGAGATGAGCAAACTATAATATCAAACAAATATGTAAGAAATACAATAATGGCTAAAAGCAACACTGTTGCCAACTGTTTGAATGCATACGTTAAAATGCCTAGACTGTAGTTAACACTGCCCCATCATTACAGGAGAGCACACTAAATAACAATAGTGTATTCCATTAAGTCTTGAGCAAATAAACACACAGGCTATAGGCCTGAAACATGATTCAACTCAAAAAATAGGCTTACTTGCAAATCTTATAAAGTGTTGGCTGTTTTAGGACTCAGTTTTAGGATGATTTCAGTTGACTGTATAAGCTACAAAGATACTCGGGGGGAAAAAGAGTATACACAGGAGGCAAACCATATCAGTGTCAATACGGTTTGCTCTTATGGTTGTTCATATGAGAACAAACATCAGAGAAACCATATCAATGTCAACCATGCAACAACATTATGTCATGTTCTGTCCTGTTTGAGATGTCTTGTTTAGATTTTATTTTGTTGCAATCTGTAGTATCTCCTATGGACAATACCTCGACTGCTGTTATTGAATGATCGACTGATGATCCACAGGCTTGTCTGTAAGGCAGTAATAAAGTAGTGTCTGGAAAATGTACTTCCTGACTTGCATGTCTTTAATGAATGACGTTTGACTTGCTGTCTAATATTGGACAACTACACGCAGGGAGAACAGTATACAACATATACGTGGGAGACAGTAAAGAATACCATTTGCATGTTTATCCTAATCAGTAGATAAATATGTTATAATAAATAAGATATGATATTACTGTATTGATTAATATTGATTACTGATTTACAGACTTGTAAACATGTCACTTTTGACCTTGTATGTTCCCCGGAAGCAGCCACTAGGTAGGGGGATGCAGCCACTAGGGGGGTGCAGCCACTAGGTAGGGGGATGCAGCCACTAGGTAGGGGGATGCAGCCACTAGGGGGATGCAGCCACTAGGTAGGGGGATGCAGCCACTAGGGGGATGCAGCCACTAGGTAGGGGGATGCAGCCACTAGGTAGGGGGATGCAGCCACTAGGGCAGAGGTCGGGAACCTTTTTGACTGGGAGAGCCTTAAAACCCAAATATTTCTAAATATATTTAATTGAGAGCCATATTGTATTTTTAACATATAATAAATTAAATATGTCTTACTTTTAATGCGACTTCTGGTGCTGCATGGTTTTGCTGATGGCCTTGTAGTCTGGTTCATACGTGGTGAGGTTGAGCTTCATGCAGGCGTTGAGGCTTCCATCAGTTAAACGTGAGCGTAGGTTGCTCTTAATGTTCCTCATATGCGAGAATGACTGCTCGCATGCATATGTCGAGCCAAACATGGTCAATACGGCAATACTCACACGCTGCATTGTGTGGTATGTCACAGGAAGCTCGTTCCAAGTTTTAAGAATCAGCTGGTCTTCAGGTTGAAGATTTTTCATTTCTGTCCATTTGTGTTCCCTCGCCAGCTCTGCTCGCTGTCGCGCAAGACTTTCCAACTCTCCATTAAGTGTCTTGAACTTACTCATCCACATGTCTGATGCCTTCAGGTCAGCAACTTCCAGCTCAAAGTCTCCGATAGAGACCCCGGGGATGCATGTCAGGTCGATTTTGTCCACTGCACACTCCTGTGGATGAGTGATGAACTTGAAAAGCCCAGTGTGCGCACGAAATTCTCCAAAACGTGCTTTGAATGACTGCAGGAGATTGGACGTAAAGCCAGCTAGCTGCTGGAGATCCAGATGTTGAGTGGAGTCACTTGCTAAGCATGCATCTCTAAATTGTTGCAGTCTTTCAAAGTGCAGAAGACGACCTGTTTCAATGTCCCTGAGAAAGACTTCCAGCTTGCTTTCAAATGCAAACACTGCTTGTTGAAGGGATGAGATTGTATTTCCAATACCTTGCATTTTCACATTAAGCTGGTTCAGGTGGGCAGTTATGTCCACGAGATAGTGAAACTGCAGGAGCCAGCCAGTGTTCTCTAGCTCAGGATGCTTGACGCCTTTCATTTCAAGAAAAGTCCGGATTTCACTCAGGCAAGCTGCAAAACGGCTGAGCACCTTCCCCCTTGACAACCAACGCACGTTGCTGTGTAAAATCAGACCGGGATAATGATTCCCAACTTCTTCTAACAGAGCTTTAAACTGGCGATCATTTAAAGCTCGGGCAACAATAAAGTTGACCACTTGAATGACCAGCGACATCACCTCACCAAGTTCCTTGGCACACATCTGAGCGCAAAGCGCCTCCTGGTGCAGGATGCAATGAAAACTCAGGATGGCTCTCTTTTCATGTTCACGGAGAAGCGCGACAAATCCTTTGTTCTTCCCCAACATACAGGGTGCACCATCAGTACAGACAGAAATAAGTTTATCCATTGGTATTTTTTTTTCTTTAGCAAACTCCATGAAAGCCGTGAATAAATCCTCTCCTCTTGTTGTCCCTTTCATTGGCAAAACAGCCAAGCTTTCCTCACGCAATGTGTCACCTGCAGCATACCTGGCAATTATACTGCACTGAGATAGATGGCTAACGTCTGTTGACTCATCTAACGCGAGAGAAAAGTATGCTCCGGCGTTTATGTCCTTAATTTGTGTTTCCTCGACTTGATTTGCCATCATGATGCTACGATCATGCACAGTTCTAGCTGACAGGGGCATGTCTTTTATTCGTTTGATTATCTTGTCTTTATTTGGGAAGTCATCAAACAGTTCATTGGCCACATCAAGCATGAATGTTTTGGCATACTCGCCATCTGCGAATGGCTTTCCATTCCTTACTATTGCCAAAGCACCCGCAAAGCTAGCGGAATTACCGTCACCTTGCTTGGTCCACACACGTAGTTGCTGCTGACTCGTCTGCACTCTCCGCTGTAGCTCCTCGCATGCCTTTTTCCTGCTGTCCCCCGCTGGATATTTCAATGCAAATGAAGCATGGTGCGTATCGAAGTGCCGCTTTATATTCGACCGTTTCATCGATGCAATTTTATCATTGCATATTAGACATACCGCAGATCCTGCTCTCTCCACAAATGCAAATTCCTCTGTCCACGCAGCCTGGAATGCACGGTAATCATCGTCTTTTTTTCTTTTCGCCATCTTTTCCGTTACAAGGGTTGAAGCGGATAAAGTAGTTGGCTATCTGATAAAATGTGTTGTTTGATTGTTGTTGCTAATTGCTAATCTTCACCTTTACAATGACCCGGACATGCTCGCAAGCCATTGGTTCCCGACCCGACCCGTGACCCATGAAATTTATCTTCAAAACTAATTTCTGTTTACTTTAAAATGACACAGTATTATTAAGAAATGTCACAAGTATTTTAAAATCAGTTCCAAAAAGTATATATATTTTTTTTATTTTATTTATTTTTTTGTTCAACTCAATTGTCTGGGAGCCATATGCCGTCACCGGAAGAGCCATATATGGCTCGCGAGCCATAGGTTCCCGACCCCTGCACTAGGGGGATGCAGCCACTAGGTAGGGGGATGCAGCCACTAGGGGGATGCAGCCACTAGGTAGGGGTATGCAGCCACTAGGGGGATGCAGCCACTAGGTAGGGGGATGCAGCGATAATGTAGAGAGGTTTATTTCTGCCTCTTGTTCTAAGTTAGAACACAAAATCCCATGAAAAAGGCCAATAAACCACTGACATACACATCTTTACAGATATCTAAAATCTTCCAGCTGCTTTTTTGGGGATGTCTTTCCCAGCCAAGGAAAGGAAATATATGGAACACAGAATGATATTTTTAAAGAAACGACCTACCTAAACGGACTGACAAGAGTTTTTGTGAAAAGGCAGATGCTGATCACCATCATGGGGTATCATCTCTGAAGAGGACTGGAATGGGGATGGTGTCCGGATTCCCACTGGATTACATGCATTTAGTAAGCCTCGGTGTTGTTAGGCGCCTTCTGCTCCTGTGGCTTCATGACTTAGTTTGGGTTCAGTTATGTGTCGGTTGTTGGATCACGAGTCACATACCTGTCAGCGATGTTGGTAGAATTATTTTAAAATATCCCGTCAGAATTTGCTAAAAAACCAAGGCCTCTAAAGCAAATAGACAGATGGAAAGCCACAGAGTTTAGGCAATTTCTCCCGTACACCGGTCCAGCACTATTGAAAGACATTGTCACCCCTGAAGTTTACAACAACTTTCTTTTATTGTTTGTCGACATCTATATTTTAAGCGATGCAAGTCTGGCTGGAGACTGTTACAATTGCCGATGAAATTGTGTGTACTTTTGTGAGTAATTTTAATGAGCTCTATGGTCAGAAATTTCTGAAATGTATGTCCACAACCTAATTCACCTGGTGGAAGATGTAAAGAACCATGGCACCCTCGACAACGTTAGCGCTTTTCAATATGAAAATCCTCTGGGAAAGATCAAGAGATTGATGAGAAAACCTGGCAGGCCTGTCAGACAAATTGTAAGGAGACTGTCAGAGAGGTCCTTTTCTGCCAGCACCACATCTACCAAAGTTCACCTGGGAAAAGAACCCAGCTTTGGTCCCCTTCCACCAGATTTTGGAAATGCGACACAGCACAAAAAAATTTAATCACCAAAATTAACCCTGAAGACGGATGAGGCCAACTGCTATTTTTATGTGGGTGGAAAAGTCAAGAGGGTCAGAAACATTTTAAACATGTGAGACAATACTGTGTTTGTGATGTACACCGAATTTGAGGAGCACAAACCCTTTTTCGAATATCCACTGACTCTCATCATCACTACTCAATATCTGGACCAAAACCTCACGCCATAAGAACAGTTTCTTGCCATCCTCTACTGGCCTCTTCAACAAGGCCAGGGACTCCCACTGACATTTAACTATTATCTATTATCAGTGTTGGGTTAGTTACTCCAAAAAAGTTACATATTACACATTACTAGTTACTTTTTAAGTAATGCTTTACTTTACTATATTACTCACTGCTGAAAGTAACTAGTTACACTAATAGTTACATAACTTTTGGATTACTGCGTAACATCACCTGAGGTGCACTTGCCAAATAACAATAGGCCTATATGTACCATATATATGCCCAAATCAACTCAAATTCTTATTATAAAGAGGACATATCTCTCTTTTACCACAAAGCTGACAAAAGAGTTGTGAACATCAACCTAAAAGTTGTCAAGCATAACAAGGCTACAGTAGGCCTACTGACAGTAAGCAAAATGTCTCAAAATAAGATAATGCTTAAAACTTTAAATGGCAACATTTCCTCTACTATGTATGCTTCTACAAGTCTGTTTATCTCTGCTTTGGTAACCTGCTGTTGAAAGTCAAGTCGTGGCGGCTTGGCTGGTGTCGGCAACAATGGCAACGACAACCTTTTATCGGCTTCAGTGTCACTCAGGGTCTATAGCTATAGTCTTGAGTTAGCATGTTGCCGTTGAAGATGCTTTGACAGATTAGAGGTTGTGTTCGTATATGTTGATTGTTTTCACCTTCCTGCCACAGTACATTTTGTGTTTGTGTAAAACCAAATTCAGATTTTGATCTATGTCGTTAGCAAACTATCTACAACTCTAAAAATATGCAGACTCCAACATATTGAGAGAAAGGCCTTTTCCATTCACCTGTCACCAACGAAAGATATATACCTTTCTTTTAAACAGTGGAAATAATTTTTTTATAATAATAATAATTTTTTTTGTTTGTTATTTAGACAACAAAATGCATTTTAATTCTTTAAAATCCAGTAATCTCAATTTTGGTCTGGCCCACGGGTGGTGCAGGCAGAAGGCAAAATGTTCCTCATTGTGGAGTTTGTGGAGGAGAAGAACACTGGACCAGTTGCCAAGTCTTGGTACACTAATGGCTTGGCATGGTGGCCTCCATATCAGGACCAGACCAGGATCCTGAAAAGCGTCAGAAAGGCTGAGGTTCCACAGCCAGAGAATGGATGGACAAGGCATCAAGCAAGGGTCCTATATGAAACAGGTATACATCAGACACACTGACGGGAGATAAACAACTGTATTTGTGCCCAGAGCTATTGAGGCAACACTAATATCCACATCAAAAATGTTTTGTTTAGATTCCTTTGAAAACATCGAATGCAGATGGAAGCAGTCCTGTTATACGTCTGACATCCAGTCAGATTGTGAGAATGCAAAGAGAGAGAGAAAGTGAGTATAAAATGAATGTAAATATTTGTTTATTCTAAAGTAATCTTTATGTCTTCTAATCTTGTAGAAGAAAAGGCTATTCCTCTTTAGAAAGGGAGGCCCCAGTCTCCTGTCCAGCCCCCCCAAAAAAGCTGCCCAGTGCTCCAACACCCCCCTCACCACCACAACTAGAGAGAAATGGTGGGAACAAAATCAGCATTGTTTGAAATCATGGTGTCCTTATGTGACAGCACCTATATTTAAGCAATTAGGACACAAACTGTCTCACTATTTAAATATTTCTTAACAGCTTCTCTGTCATTTCAAAAACCAATCGACTTAGCTACACTGCAAGACTGGGCAGCCACCCCATCAAACACCCGTGAGTATATGCTTAAACGTTATCTTCATATTCTGAGCGCGATAATACCATCACTTACTTTTCCAAGCAGTAAATTACATTAAGAGGATTTGCAACCCACCCATTGTAAGCTTGTTGAGTAACGAATATAAACCATGAAAAACAACAATCCACATCACACACTAAATTCTTAATTTTCCTGCTCCTCCTGCTCCTACAGAATATAACCCTCAGCCAGGCAGATGGGGACAAACACCTACTACCCATGGTAAGATAGACCTGTGCTCCTCCTCACAATCATCATAGGATACTCAGTATTGTCAGCAAGCATGTCTCTTTTTGGATAAGAGACTACGTTCTTTCGTTTCAGTTGTCAAAGAGTTCTCTACAAGGAAAAGTCAGTGCACACGTAAGTGTAACACACTGAAAATGTCCCATGTTTGTTGTCACTATTGTGAATCCATGTAAATGAATTAAAATGTGATCATATTGTGATACATTTCATCCCTTCTTCCTTATCCTAAAATGATATAGTTATAAATAAGTGAATTGGCTGGTGAGCCAAAATATAAACCAGAAGAAAAAGTACTTCAATACTCACATCTTGTTTATGCAGCCTTCGAAAGAGTCCTACTAGAGGCTATCCAGGAGATGGACATTTCGAATATGCCATCTAACGTCCGTGGTGGAGAGCCTGGTGCAGGGTGGACACAGAGGTCAGCCACAGCAAGAGGATGACTGCCTCCAAATTCCCCTCATGGACACAGAAGCCCTTGATAGATTTGAGGAGTATCTCCAAAGCTCAGAAAATAGGAAGAAGATGGTAAGATTTTAGACTTGAATATTCTTCAATAAATAACGTAGCTAATATTATAGATACTTTGTGTCTAAGGGCATCACTACTCTAAACTGTCTTTAAAGCTTTTGCTTGTTTGGAACATTCTTTTTCTCAGATCAATGTACTGTCACAGATTGGAGGGCAGACCATCAAAAAGACTGTCTGGAGAATTGCCCAAAAAATGTTTGCCAATGGCTTAGCTAAACAGCTGAACTGGTGCGGCCGAGGAGACAAGAGGGGCCTGAAAGCCTCAAGGTGTGCGGCAGTAGTTATTGGTTAGTACATAAGAATGTAGGCCATGTATCTTATTATGTTTCTGCGTGATTTCCTTTGCCGCCATTACTCACTTTCCCAGAACCTACATTTATCTTCCTAAACACCTGACCTGTTATCGAGCCTTAGACAAGCAGACAGACTAGCAAACCCAGCTACACAGCAGCAAGCTCTATGACTTTTATCTTTGCTGGGTACCTAAATTAAGCAGTATGTGGCTAAGTCATTGGGCTAAGTCTAGCCTCTAGCTATAATTAGCTGAACTATGCGCATATAGCTAACCATAGCGCATAGTTCAGCCAATATACAAACTATATTATAGGGAAATAATTAAGGATATAGGCTAAATAAAAATACTTTAAATGTAGCGGGGTCATAGCTCGTTTAAGATAAAAAATACTACTAATTTATAATAAAGTCTTGGGGCACCACCTTAATATTGGTTTAGGATCCTATGTTTAATATATAATAATAATAATCTCATCTTTGAAATGAATTCATTATAAGTGTAGAGCCAATTGTAACATTAGTGAACACGCACACGTCAAAATATATTTACAATGAATGTATTCAAGTAAGGTAAACATGGATAGTATGAACAAGTTAGATTATGAATTTGATATGACAGATTGATTCCAATGGACAGAATGAAATGGTCTAATTTAAAGAAAGCCAGAAATTGTACAGTCAATGATGACATCCTTACAAATCATAAACAGAGCTCACGCCAATGCCATGACGAGGAGGAAAGAGCATTAACCATAGTTACGTTTGATCAGGATTTGATCAATTTGAAGAATCTGAAGTCAAAACGCGGCTGCGTTATAACCACTGTCATCTCAGAGTTTTATACAGTTCAGAGTTAATATGCTTCTGCGTCTCCGTTTACGGATGGGCGGGCTCACGGATACGCACGGATACGGGCGGATAGACTTTGTTTATGGTTCTCCCAAGCATAGATATATATAAACACTAGATGTCTTACGACGGAGTCTAGAACGTCCGCACATGGCGGCCATCAGAGATGCGTCAGAGATGTAGTTATGCCATTGCATACTTATATTTTACATAATCTAAGTAGGCAGTGGCATAACTACATCTCTGACGTTTATAACAAACCAAACGTTTAAAAATCGTTTGAAATTGAGCAAGTTATGGTTATTTAAAAAGTACATGTAGCACCAACACAATGTTATGGGTGAGCGAGTTGCCTGTGGTAAGATGGCTCCATGTGCGGACGTTCGATTCCGTTGGCCAGCAACGCGGACGAGACATCTAGTGTTTATATATATCTATGCTCCCAAAGTCCCCACCCCTCGCCCCTTGGCTTGAGGCAACGGCCCCGGTGGATGTAGGTGGTATTGCATTTTCGATTTGACTTCCGGCTCTTCCGGTCGTTTTTATTCTATTAACTCCAGTCAACATTTACAAAACTATCTCCCTCAATAATTTTTGTTCGATTCTCGAATCTGGCTCATACTACTAGCTTTTTCATGGAATAATTTTCCTGATTTTTGCTATGTTTGAAACCAATCCGAAATGGGTAAACTAGCACCCCATTTATTTGTTTACGTCAAGAAAAGTTGCCTCGAAACGTGTTCGCGGATACTAACAGGCAGTGGCGGACTCAGGGGGGGGGGCAGGGGGGGCGACCGCCCCCCTTCGTGCCTCCTTGGTTGAAAAAGCGCGCTAAAGTGCCGTAAAGAGTGGCGAATTACGAGAGAAAATCCGATAACGTGCTCAATGAGTGCCCTTCTAATGCCCTTACAGTGCCTACATGGTTGAAAAATTTCTCTCTAGAGTGGTGAATATGAGAGAAAGTGCCTTATTGGCTGCTCTTTACACGCTGGTGGGGGCCCGTGTTGGGGAGAATGTGCCCTTTTAATTTTTTCGCCCCTGCCCTTCAAACAGTCTGAGTCCGCCACTGCTAACAGGGGTCGAGCACAAAAGGGAACATCAGCAAGTCGCTGATTTACCTGAGCTGAATGAGAACAAGGAGAAAGTACTTGGTAATCTAAAATTGCCTGCCTTAATTGTAGCACGTTTTACAAATGCTTGCACATATAGGCCTACATGACGGTTATTTGTAGAGTTTATTTCCGTTATTTTAAAGCATATTTAACCATTTTGTAGGCTAATGAACGCGATTATTCTCATTGCATGACAAAGTAGGCTAATTATAGCCTAATATAACGCTAGTTATAATATCGTAACATGTTATTCTGGAGCAAAGACCAAGATGAATAAATCATGTCTGATAAACACAATATTGTTATGGTCGGTATATTGTTAAAACTTTATGTCAGTTAACACCACAACGATGGCATTAACAATAAACTAGTAATAGTAAGCAACACTCATCATCATTATAATAGTAACATAGCCCCTCTATATTATGTCTATGGGTATAGCTATAGGCTTAATTTAGCTTGCTTTGCCGAGCTAGAACAACGACGGGAGCCAAATAGGATATTCAAGCTTAATCCAACACAAAACTTAGGATTCAAACTAAAAACACGGAGCAAAAAGAACAACGTATAGGCATTGCACGTATAATATTACAGTATTGATTTTCGTAAGTTCACAAGTATCTGCTTCTTGATCGGACTTGTAGGCTACCACATTCTGCTCTAGCTCACAAGCTCGCGACTGGTTGTCGCAAAGTATGACGTGTACAGCTAGTTGCAAGCGTGCACGAGTCTCGGAGCCAGCTCGGAGCTAGGAAAAAAGTGCAATAGGGTCCAACTGCAGCGTTCCCTTCTCAGGACCGGAACTCTCTCCTCAGGCCCCTAAGCCGGAACTCTCTCCTCAGGCCCCTTTTTTCCATAGAGATATCAGAGAATGTATAATCTAAGAGAACTCCCACTCTCGGGATACTTCCGGGTTCTGAACTGGTTGCAGTTCCACATTAGTTCCATGTGATGGCGCTAACGGTCGAGTGCAGAATGAATGGAGGTCTATGGAGCTATACCCCTAAAAATCCACTTTTCTCAGGATATATTTTTTTTTCTAGTAATTGGGTGTGCCACGAGTCGTGGCGCATCCTTTGTTATCTCACATATATATTTATTATTATTCTTATTATTGGGTGTGCCACGAGTCGTGGCACATCCTTTGTTATCTCACATATATATTTATTATGTGCATGTGCCACCTTTGATCTCATATATTTTATTATTCTTTTTGCCCCCCTAAGGCTCGGTCAATATTTGGACTACATAGACAAACTCGATGTCAAAAGTTTCGTCTGGCTAGCGATTGATATGCTATTACTTTTATGTACGTTCCGTTGCACAGTTTAGGACCATACAACGTTTTTGTGGCATAAAGTTGATTTTGTCGGCAAAGGGTATACTCAGTTATAATAGCCTACGTCACAGCGTCGGCACATGTTAGCAACGACGCATTAGATACGACGTGCATAGAAGACTGTTGCACAGCAAAGATGGTATCGTGCCGCCCCCCTAGCATCCATCAATATTTTGATTACTTAGAAAACGTCATGTCAAAAGTTGGTAGCCATTGAGTTGGTTGTCTTTTATATACCTGGCTAACTTGCTAGCCAATCACTGACGCTACTAACATCACGAAACACGCGTGACTACCTCTAGCAGAACATTAGTGTAGCAGCTTGTTAACTTCTGGGAGATAGCTAGGCTAACTATAGCTTTAACGCTACTGCAAGGCAGCTGCAGAAACGCCACAAGCAAAGAGGCCAGGGTGATAACTATTTACTCATTTTACTTTGTGATATGAAACACAATTGTGAAGTGTAATGTACAATATAAGATGATATTATTGAGGAACTACATTTACTTTCGGAAACCGTAGTCTACTATTTCACTGAAGCATTAGCATCATGACATTAGCCTATGTTGCCCGGGCGACACATACTACATTATTATGACATTAGATTACAAGTAAACGATTTGTTGGTGAAATAATCATTACCTGTGATTTCAAACCAGTACTGCAACGCTGTAGCCTACGCAAGACACTGTGTAGCTAACAAAAACATCCACAGCTGTTTACAGTAGGAAGTCAAACGGCGACAGAACATGTTCGGCACTCCCTTAAATCATAAGTATTTCAATAGGTGAAACTGTCTGACTACTAACCCGAACTTCATTGACACAGCCTAAACTTCAATCTGTTCATGAAAGCAATATTTAATTTCAGCCTAAACCGTACAACGGAACGTTCAACCAACGATCGCCACCAAGACGAACACTGTAGTATAGCTACAATTTACCGGGGCAGCTTCTCCACAAAGGGCTATATCGCATTTTGCGTTGTTACTGACAATGATCGCTATTGAGCTTTTTATCCACTAAATAAATGTCAAGCTTATTTACGTTTTTGGGGGCATGTCATAAGTTAGCAGACATAGACCTACTGTTTGAATCGCGATTCCATCTGAAATATTTCCAGTGATAACGTTGTTACAGTAGCTTCTTTCCAAGGGTGTTCTTAATGAATTATTATGCAATAGACTGTGAGTAGGCTAAATGCTTGAAAATATCACTAGAAGGGAAAAACTTAAAGGGACAGACACGCAGGCACACCCTCACAATTTCCCCAGAAATTGTATGCGCTCTAGTTTTTATTTGGAATTCGAAAGGGGAGGCAAAAAAAATACTAACTGCTGGGTGTTAGATTTTTTAAAAGTAGTTATTTTGTTCTAAAAATACTTTTACAATGTCAGAGACGTCATACACATTGTACGACCAGAGATACCGTATTACGGCAAGCTCCGGTCACTTTCTTTTTCTCTCTCGAGACATCGACAACACAGCCGACATGTTAGGCTCCCCCTGTCAATACACATGCTAGAAAGAGTTTTGGCTTGCTAATGTTGTTTCTAATGTTGCTAATGCTCTGACATTATGATTCCACTTCGGATGCCATCAAGCGGGATCTCTGGTCGTAGTCAGTCCATCACTAACCAATCAGCATTCATTAGCAGAATGCTAGCGTGTTATGGGCAACAACGACTCACCTTGTAAGAAATCGAAAGGACATAAATACTGGTTCATCCAATTTTCGACCTATAATCCATGTTGAACATGCAAAAACTACAATAAAATCTGAGATTTCTCAACGACAATGAGGTGAAAGAGACAAATTTAGCCGTTTAGCTCCATAGACTCCCATTCATTCTGCACTCGACCGCGATCACTCCCAGTGGAACTCTGGTGGAACTGCAACAAAATTCGGTACAATGGGGCTTAATGACGAGTGGCAAGGCTCTCCTTAAACAGGCTCTGGAGATATGCTTTTTTCATGTGTATCCGAGGTATTAGCGGTCGGAGGATATTGTAGGCTATTTCCGGAACTCTCTCCCCAGGCCCCTTTTTTCATGTGTATGCGAGGTATTAGCGCCACCACTGGTCGGAGGATATTGTAGGCTATTTATATTAATAGGCTTACTTACATTGAACTTCGTTTTTAGCATAAGTCAATAGTGTTTAAGATGCGTTTATGTTACGTATGGCGTTTTGGATGTCCCATATGCAATATTTAAAATTCCCATTGGCTTACGTATATAAATGCAATAGGCTACATCTTCCGACCAACTTTATTTTGATATGCTCTTTCCTTTAGTAGACATGTTCATTTGCAAGTGTCACAAAAACTGCAGGGACAATGGCCATTTCCAAGTTGAAATATGCGTTTCTATCCAAGTCTGCTAAATGAAACCGATAAATGATCTCCCCTCTATTTGTATGATCATTATATCAATGTGGTGATAGCCAGCTAATTTAATAATTTTAAAACAATATTTTGTGATAATGTTCGTAATGTTCGCCATACGTAGCTAACACTAGCCGCAATGCTAATTTCTTAAACACTATTGACTTACGCTAAAACCGAAGTTCAATGTAAGTGAGCCTATTAATATAAATAGCCTACTACGTTATCATCCGACAATTGGTGGCGCTAATACCTCTGATACACATGAAAAGAGGGGCCTGAGGAGAGAGTTCCGGCTTCGGGGCCTGACGAGAGATTTCCGGTTTAGAGGGGCCTGAGGAGGGAGCGCTGCAATTGGACCCTACTCAAAAAGTGAGCCCCTGTTTAAAGCTAGACCCGGAAGACACGGAAGTGGAAAGATGGCGCTGTCCGGTTTCGCATCTCTGCTTTGACTGGGTGTGCAGTGAACATTTCTGGGGGGGTATCATGATTACGGAAAGAGATCGTATCATTTTTTATATTGCTACCATTTTAGAGACTGCTTATCGATCCGAGGCGTTTAGCCCAAACCAACAACGTATTGGGGCTTGATTTGCAAGAAAGGAAATGTGTACATTGGTACGCGACGCTGAGCGCCTCCACGGTCCTTAAGCTTCCACATATTAAAATAGTGCTGCCGCCAACACATAATATGGTGCCTGCACTGCAATGTCATGGCGGGCTGGACCAAATGATTTCTCGGGCTGCATATGGCCCGCAGGTCGGATGTTCCCCACCCCTGGTCTTGTTGGTCACGGCAACCGATAGCGGCAACCCCGCCCCTGACTCAAGCGGTTCTTAATACAGACTAATCACAATTACATCGGTGGGAAATCAGCATACTGAGGGTGTCAAGAGGGCTGATTAGGTTTGTCTGATGTGGTCGCATCAGTTTGCACGTTTCCTGCTGCTGACTGTCCACCAGCTGTTCTCACTTTTTAGCACCCTCTGAATTATAACTAGAGTAGCCGGGAAGTATGTGCTTTGTTATAACTACCTAATAATCCTGTTTCTCTCCTCTATCATTCGCAGGGGCTGCCATGAGAAACCCCATGGTGCATGATGCCACTGAGGCCGAGGCTCAGAAGTGTCTCCAAGATTTTTTAAGATTGGCATCCGGACGGAAATAGCCTAATCCTCCAATTTCCAACGATGAGTCTATATTTAATAAACATTTGATATATAAATTATTGTACATGCTGTGTCTTATTTACCGCTCACTACAGGCAAATTATATCCTGTATAGGCTGATATAAGTCTTTTATACTGTATGTTTTATACACGGCGGCTAAACGTCGTTAAAATAATGTCTATTAGATGAAAAAACGACACATGTAATACGTGTCAACGACCTTTATAAGACGAAAGAACGATGTAGCTTCTATTATGATGTCATCATGTACATCTGGAATACACACAGACTTATAATTACATTTAGTCATTTAGCAGATTATTATATACAGTAGACACAGCAAGCCTGCTCTTTCAAAATGGCGTCCCCATTCATTCTGTGCTCAGTGGCGCAGTGAGGCAAGCAAGAGCACAAAACGGGCCGCGCCATCTTTCCAGTTCCGGCTCGTCCGGTTTTACGCAGAACAGTGGCTCGCCTTGCTCCTAGCTTCGAGACTCGTGCATGCTTGCTACCAGCTGTCATACTTTGCGACAACCTGTCGCGAGTGTGTGAGCTAAGGCAATGCAGTAGAGTCAGAAAACTTGCAGAATGGGGTATAAGTCTGATTAAGAATCAGATACATGATGCAAAATCAAAATCAATGCTATCACTGTATAGTATTCCTTTCACTTGGTTTTTAGTCATATAAGCCTATTCTAGATGGAACATATGTTCCACATATGACTCAGACTCACCACATATACGTTGTTCTTTTTGCTTCGGATTTTTAGTATAACTGCTTCAAGGGGTGATAGAATGCAAACCTGAGTTTACGTTGTCGTTGTTGCATAACAACAGTTTGGTGGGTAAAATGTACATAAAGTGAACCTCAAGTCCCATTGACACCTCTTTCCTATGCAAATGTCACAATTTGAAACTGCCAGTGTAAAACGGGCAATTCCCAACACAGCACAGAGTTGACGTGAACTCAGTGGCTGTACCTTATTTGGCTCTGGTCTGTACCTTTGTCACGCCCACATACACCAAATTAATAACTTATGTTGCTTGCAATGCTAAAAACAAACCTAATGCAAAATTATGCTTAGGCTATGACACAAGTGCGAGTATTACACTAGTATTACAGCTAACGGGTGATGTTGCAAATTCAAGTAAATGCTAAATGACAAAACTTATCACTCTGAAGTAGTCATTTCCAATCTATGGGCAACTGGTGGCTCCTCTACATCAGATTCTTCTTCTGATTCAGGCTCAAATATTCAATATTGACATTGATATTGATTTCAACACCTAACGTCTCCATGGTATCTCCACCTTGGATGTTTCAGTGAGTGAGTGCTGTTGGCCATGTTGTGTCTTACTCCGCAGCTTCGCACGTTGTAAACCAACCAATCAACACACAGCTCATCTAAATATTCATGAGCATACCATGAAAGGGACCTCTCGTTCATTGTAGGCCTATTTTTTGCATTAGGGCGCATAGAACATAGGACATTTTCAGCCTAACCAATGTTACATACCCTATTCGGAGACCTTAAGGAACAGCCTTGAAATACCCTATAAAATCATTGTATCATCCCTTTAAATATAATGTTTCACAAGTTGTGTCAACTTTCAAGTATGCGTTTTGTGTTTATGGCGTACATTTTCGTCAAACGTTCCTTTTAGCCTTCATCCTCTGAAAATTTTTTTTAATAAATAAATAACTAATCTCGGGCATTGCAATGTGCACAGGATTCATTTTTCTTTGTTTGACCTGGTAAGCAATTTGTTGTCAGTACAAAAATACTGGGTGTTAAAACACATATCTGGGATAAGTCATAAGAATTTGATCGAATGTGAATATAGTTTTTATTTTTATTTTCTTCACTGCAGTGAAATAACCGGCGCTCAAATGACCGGCACTTCTAATGATTGACACAAAACAATCTCACCTCTCTTCAGGTGTAAAAAGGTCTAAAACCTTTGAAGCCGAATACCTGGGATAGAGCTATCCAGGTTTATCAACATTTAGATACGCATATCTTGTTCTACTATTTTCAGGTTTCAATGTATGACATCATTTGAAAGCTTATAATCTGCACTTCCCCCCGCCTTTGCCTGCTTTCTTCCCCCAGCGTGACAGGCGGGTGACCTGTGACCAGCGCCTATCATGGCTGCAAGACCAGATGGCTGCCTGTTGCGCTGGCTTACCTCCATCCCCATTGCAAGTCATGAGTTTCTGTAATGTTGTAAAATGTATGTTCTTATGTGCTGAGGTGTTTTTTTCCTGTTCCAACACTGTACTCCTCTGGGAGCACAGTCTGGGGGTTGCCTCTTTTCTCCTCTCTCTCCTCATGTTATGCTGAAATTTCTCC
Organism: Mallotus villosus; assembly: GCA_903064625.1. Lineage (NCBI taxonomy): Eukaryota > Metazoa > Chordata > Actinopteri > Osmeriformes > Salangidae > Mallotus > Mallotus villosus. Next base: position 274,133 of record CAEFZP010005833.1, on the reverse strand, counting down.
CTCAACCTTGTCTGTCTGTCTACCCCCTTGTCATGTTTGTGTATTAGAAACTGCAAGTGGCAGCTCGGATCTACGACGGATTCGAGAGACCGCAGATATAGTGCTGCTAGTTAGATCAACACTTGTATTATTGTTTTTGTTGATTTTATGTAAAGCACTTTGAGCTGCAATTCTTGTATGAAAAGTGCTATATAAATAAAGTCTTACTTACTTACTTACTATGTCTAGAGCCAGTCAGTCACCAAAAACACAAATGATTTATTCTATCATCCTGTATAACACATCTTTATTTCTCCTTTTTTAGTCAGTAAGGACACTGTTTAGCTGTAAATCATTCAGTGGAACTAAGATCAAGTTACAGGATGGTTGTTTGTCAACAAGTAAAACAAGGTAAACATTCAACACACCAATATTTACAAACACTCTGGGATATCAATTACAACTGTTGACAAGGCTTCAAGACTGGTCACTCCACAGAAACTGCCCCCCTGTCAGTCACCACTTCCCTCCAGTCTGCCAGAGCAGCTTCAAGATCATCCGTCATCATTTTGTCATGTAGATTAAACCTCTACAACATCCGGAAGATCAGGAGATAAGCCTGAGCATTAAACCCAGCTGCTAATCCAAGCACTTGTCCTCTCCAAGTTGGACTACTGCAACTCGCTGCTCGCAGGTCTCCAAGCATGCGCAACCCGCCCTCTCCAGAGGATTCAGAACGCAGCAGCCCGTCTGGTCTTCAACCTACCCATGTTCCTCATCTCCCTTCACTGGCTACCCATCACAGCCCATATCAGATTCAATACCCTGGTACTGACCTTCCGAGCGGTGAACGGGACTGCACCTGCCTATATACAGTCTCTCCTCCAGCCTTACACCCCCACCCGCCACCTTCGGTCTTCTTCTGACAACCGTCTGTTGGCCCCACCTCTCAAGAGCGCCCGCTCCCAACCCAAGCTCTACAAGGAAGATTGTGGCCGACTCCTCCCACCCTGGACACTCTCTGTTTCATTCACTCCCCTCCGGCAGAAGGCTGCGGTCCATCAGGACCAATACCTCTTGCCACAAAAACAGTTTCTTCCCTTCTGCTGTTGGCCTCTTCAACAAGGCCAAGGGTTCACACTGACTTTAATGACTTACTGCTCAAAACACATTGAATTCTGCACTACATCACTGCATCGTGTACATTTGTATTTTTTGTCATATTTGTATTTTTTGTATTTTTATATTGTAAATTAGGCAATTTATATTTTATTGTATTTTTAATTTTAATTCTAATTCCACTTTAGTATAGATAGTCCACATATTTAGTATAGATAGTCCACATATTTAAATTTAAGGTTACTATATGTTTATTGTATGCACCTTCCTGCCAAAGCAAATTCCATGTCTGTGCAAACTTTCATGGCGAATAAATCCCTTTCTGATTCTGAATAACATAGTACACATCCAAATTCCAATCAATCAAAATTTCCTCCACAATTGGATGATGGATCGATCTTGTTCTGGTACCTCAACTTTCATGTATGGAAATGCATTATGGTAAAGATAATATGTGAGAATCTAAAAAAAATATCTTACGACTGAACTGCTTCTCTAGTTCACACTTGACCGGTGGGAGACCTCAACCTTGCATTCTCTAATCCTCCTTTCTTCTCAATTAGTTTTCCTGGGAGTTTGTCCTTGTCATTCTTGAGTGTTTAGGTTGGCTGAGGGCCAGTTTTGTGGGTGTATGTGAAGCCCTCTGTGACATTGCTTGTAAACATGGCTAAACAAATACCTTTGGATTTGTTTTGATCTAAATACAATTATTAATTATTATTATCCACCATTGAATTATATCGATGGACATTGTAGGCTTATCCTGGTGTTCCATTATGACAATACATTCCAGTAGTGATCTCAATATTCCCTCTAGTAGTGTCAATGCTGCCTGGCCCAAAAAATAATTTCAAATGTGGAAGACACTGTGTAATTGTTAATCCACTAACATGCGGAAAAAAGAGGACTTGTTCAGAGGTATGTGACATGTTTGAAATTATGTTTAGACAAAAATGACAACTATCAAACACAAAATAGTTTTTTATTGACAGCAATCACAGTAATTAAATTATCAATAAATGCATCTAAAATCAGTAGCCACATCTCCCTCCCCAAAAACTAGACTCCCATTTAGGGCTAAAAGGGGCATGACAAAATTTAAATCAATCATACAGGCCTTTTGAAGATAAAGTTCACACATCAATCTAAATATAAAAATACTTTGAAAGAAGTACAACCTAACCTACTGAACCAAATTTTTTAATTATGAAAAAAATTCCACACCAGGTATCACTGTCAATCATATAACACGCTGAAACTCACGTCAGCTCCACAGTGTTTTAGACATTGCGTTGAAATTTGGCACAAGCACAAATCTATATTCATTCAAGAATATAAAATAACTGAAACTGCAGTATAGCGAGTATTGAGTATAGTTAAAGTGATAAACAATCATTTTGAATAAATTGAAATGTCATGAAAAACAAAAACAAACGTAGCCACAAAAAAAATCGAAAAGAATAAATCAACATTTCAAGGTAAATTGAAAGAAAGAACATTCATAAATCAGTTGCATACATAAGATACTTTAAAGGCTCAAATATGGTTTTATGTACCAGTGTTTTACGACCTGTCCCTGAAGACCCCTCGCTGGTCAACAGGACCAGCAATGCCGTTGGCATCTTGTACTCTGGTGAGGCGTCACTGAGGCGTCAGTAACTATGAGGTAATTCCTAACAGGTCACTCCCCAACCCTGCCCCCTCTCATATGTGCAAGGCCTCTGATTATGCTTTTGATAAAGACACAAATAGGGCTTTGTATTTTATAAATAATACTACATATATGCCTCTACATGTGATAAAATAACCCACCAGGTGAGAAGAGGTGTAAAATGTAGATTGTGGTGAGTGTGCTTCACCTACTTGTATACCTCTACAAGTAAGCAACATTTGTTAACAGCATAGCTACTGACTAAGTAATTACTTTAATTTGGTGTTATCGATACATTCAAATTTTCTCAAGCAATATAAAATGTTAAATATGTGACTATTTGTGGAGCGAGCAAACTCTGGACAGATGGGGTGAGTGACAGGGTTCACCAGTGACACCTCTTCAGGTTTCAATGCAGAGTAATAGTGCACAAACAGTGCTTGATATTTAATATTTAAAACATGATTCAATCAATATAACATGTATTCAAAACAAGTTAACCAACAAGCTACTCAAGGTAGGCAACAAGTCTACCAACCAATCGACTTTTTGGACAAAAGTTAGTATTAGGAACTACAGTAGCATGGAGGCGTTTCAAAGCGGTTTTCAATCAAAACTGGTGCTGGTGAAGCTTGCCAGTCAGTATATGTGTGTTTTGTGTCCATAGTTTTTATATGACCTCAGAGCCAGCTCGTTGCATATCAGTGTCATCTCCAGAGCTCAAATATTTTCTTTATAAAGTCACAACACTAAGCCATCTCACAATCCCATGTAATGTATTAGAACATTTGATTGATACAGAAACTGGCAGCAAATTGTGACTAAACAGCACATTGGAATAGATTAACAACATTAATGGCGCATGGAATCATTATGTTGATACATGCATTACTTATTTTTGAAAGTAATGAAGAAGTTTGAAGAACAAAGCATTATCATTGCAGAGGCTGTAGTTCCTATAAAAAAAAATATTGCTGAGTATGGATCAAGCATATATTCATATATTCTCTATTAGTTTAAGACTTTGGTACTGTAAATCTGTTCTGCATCATTCCCAATGGTTCCTTATTCCTGCTTATCTATATGGTACCAGGCTTGTTGATTATCACACACAAATATATGTATATCAGAAAGTTATTAATCATGTGTCAGAAATGTACTTAGAGAAACTTTTTCCAATCAGGTCAGATATGAGTGATTGATATGATCATTTAAATGACAACAAAGATTTATTGGCACATTGGTGTCGTACATGCTGGGTTCATTCTCGCTCTCTGTGGCTCAAATGTCAGTGCAGATGGGGAGAAGAAAACAAAAGGACCTTAAGTAAGAGAATAATATTTGATCTGCTAACAAAAGCAGTAGCTATAGCGTCATATGGATCTATAAGTACCTTACAGGAAAAAAGAAAACAAGTCGTTTCTTTTGTATAAGACATTTGTGAGTTTGATACTGTCATCTTTGTTTGAAGTGTGAGTGTTTGTATTTATAAATGATGTGATTCCATGGGAAAAACGTACACCTACAAGGAAAGAACTACATGCCTAAATTTGTTTATCCACAATATGCTGCGGTCCTTCTTGAATGTAAATTTCCACAGGAAAATTGTACAAAAATAGTATCCTGTTATAGTGACCATACCAAGTTACACAATGCACCTTTAAGGGATTTAGAGAAAGAGAGAAAGAATAGGATTTTACAGTACAGTTTAAACGGAAGCAAAGCCAAGGGGATGACGGATAAACACAAAAGCCGAGTGCTTTCCATCTGCTTGTCTGGGTTTGAAGAGAAGAGGTTGTGTCTGCTTGTCTGGGTTTGCAGTGGGCACCTTATTGTGTTTTGCGTCTAGAAAAATATGACATATTTACTGATTCCAATACCCATTAGCTAAGCACTGGTCTGTCATGCACGCATAACCTGACCAAAGATTGGGCCAAAAGATAAACAAGACAATGGCTCAACATCAGACATGAAAATCTCTCATACATAACTTGACACGTTTGTTCTGCATAAAGTGACGACTCTTGAGTATTTAAAGCGTTTCTTTGGGCTTTGTCAGAAGCTCATTCTCAATCAAACTCCAACCCGGCTGGTTGAAGTGTCAAGCGTCTGTAGGAGCCACTATCTGTCCTCTGCTTTGATGTCCCAGAGTGTGAGTGTCAATCTAATGGTCAATGCGGGGACACACACACATACACACACACACACACACACAACACAGGGTTGCGTACAGGCTCTGGTTATGCACACAAACCCCTCCATTCGGTCACTTAGCTGAACAGCTTGATGAAGCAGCCCTGGCAGTAGGGCTTGTCGTTCTGCTCCTTGAAGGTGCCCTTGTTGAGCTGCTTGAGGCAGAAGGCGCAGACAAAGTGCTCCGGGTGGAACTTCTTGGCCATGGCGGTGATGCAGCGCCCGGTGATGGGCTTCTGGCAGCCGGAGCAGAGGGAGCCTCTCTGCTCGTGGTAGTGACCCTCGCAGTAGGGCTGGCCCTCGTGCTCGAAGAAGCTCCCGTTCACAAAGGGGGTGAAACACTCCTGGACAGATGAGAGGGAGAAAGTACGCGTGGGGGAAATTATATTTGAGTAGGTGCATATGCACATTTACTGTCAAATTATGAAGTTGCATTAAAAAATGTACTGACTATTTAACTGTTTATCTATTACTCTTTTTTAGATTTTTGAGTCATTGTTTGTGACGACCCCTGAAGGCCAGAGTCTCCTCCTCTCCAGACCAACATCACATAGACCGTTCCTTGACTTTGACCACCAAAATACTGTCCGAACTATGCACTTCTGATCCTTGATATTCTGTATACCTTCTATATGCACTATACGTTATGTATTGCTTTGGATAAAAGTGTTTGCCAAATTTGTCAAATTTAAATATATTAACTTTGAGAATTCCAGCGTCAACATTATCGTTTTGTGGCCAGCAGCACAAAAAGAAGTGAATAACATGAGGAATGTGTTCCCTATGAACACCTTTACTCTAGCTAGCGCAACTACATCATCTCCCCACTGCTACAGTACAGTAACTCCTGGGCCCTGAGTAGGAACCAAATACCTGCCTTAACATACACTTGGTGTTCCGTGGAAAAGCAACAGGAATGTTAGATCAGGCTGGTTGATATTAAAGTTGTCATTTTACGCATGTTCTGGAGGACAGGCTACAGATGAGATGGCATTGTGAAGATGCACATGTTCCATCTGAATACCTTGAAGCAGCACCCTACCTGCAACTTAAAAAGATCAAAAAGACTGGATGTGTTTGGCCAAGTGATATGAGGATTCCAAATGAGAAGGACGAGAGTGGTTCAATCCCAGCTCACCTACCTACACACTTACACTAACACACACACACACAAACACACACAAACACACACACACACACACACACACACTTACCCTGCAGACAAAGCACTCCGGATGCCAGAGGGAGTTGAGGGCTGATATGTAGTTCTCCAGGATGGCATGAGCACAGGCGCCACACTTGGGGGCAAACATGTTGAAGTAGTCCTTCTTGCAGAAAGCCTTCCCGTCCTTCTCATGGAAACCTGGAAGGGCCAGAGCAGCACCACACTGATTTCTGCTTCCAAACCAAAACTGGATGTTTGAAAATCAATGCGAGCATCATGTTTAGTTTCATTTGGACATATTTGTTCACACAAATCGTTTTAGGAGAAGACAGGAATGTATAAGTGGTGTTGCACAGTCTCTCCTGAAAGTGTTTCATCTAGTCAGAGTGTGGAGAGCATCTTACCATCTGGACCAAAGAATTCTCCACACTGAGCACAGAAGAAGTGGTCTGGGTGCCAAGTCTTGTCCAACGCAGTAACAACTTTCTGCAACAGAGAGAGGTGTTTAGGAAAAAATGTGGACTGATACCCAGGACTTGTTGGACCCCAGGAAGATTAGCTTGTCCCACTTTGGTGACAGCTAATGGGGATCCTTTTAACAATAAACAATAAACAATAGTTACATAGCAGTTTATGCAACCTTAATGTAGTATGTTGCCTTGTTATCTTAAATGTTGTGATGTTTGTTGGCTGGCCTACTTCCTGCCAGCATAAAGGGGCTAGCGTAATCACCCTGTATACTGTATAGTAATTAAGCAACATCAAAATCCAAATCAATGCAGCAACATCCTTGTTTTCTATCTGTAAACACTAGAGGGCAGCACTTGGCTGGAGAGAGGCACTGTGACTGTTGACTAAGGTCTTCCAGGACTGATAATGTTGCTGAATAGCTTCAGCATATAGCACAGATACTTGTTCTTAATCTAACATGTTTTCAAACAGGATTTCACAACAGAAATCAATGAAAATTAAAGCAGATACTGAGCTGAGAAAGAAGGAAGTGGACCAATGAGATGGAACTTGTTTGGTTAAAGTCAATCTAGTGTTTACTTTCTGTATATAGTGTGTGACTGTGTGTAAAATACTGACGTCTAGTATGGGTCCGTTACAGTAGTGGCAGCGCGGGGAGAAGAGGTTGTGGTAGTCCTTCTCACAGTACGGCTGGCCATCACGCTCAAAGAAGTTTCTGGAGCCGATCTCCTCCAGACAGTGGGTGCAGACGAAGTGCTCCGGGTGCCATGTGCGCCCCATGGCTGTCACCACCTGGGGACAGGAGGCACAACAGGGTGTTTGCTGACCATACCACATACAGTGATGGGCAACACTTTCACATTGCAGTCCCATGGTTTTTGTGAAACTTGGTAAGGGGAGGTTTTGGCTTCCAGGGGTGAGTGGATGTAAATGTTGATCTTGTTTTATCAGAGCCATTTCACTGGAGTTACATGGTAGGTAGTCCAGAAATGTAAAGGGCTGATATACTGTAGAAGCAGACATGGTACCATAGAAGATGTAAAGGCTTCAAGTCATCTGTTGGCACTAGAGTTGCATCCTCACTCTGGCTTCAATCCTTTTTCAAAATAGGGTTATTTATTGATAAATAATATATGAATATAGCGGTTACTGAAATGCAAGAATGCAGGTGGTGTATTCTACAGAACCTCCCAGGGCGCTACTGAAGATGGGGCACCCGCAGCTCTGGACGTTAAGAGAACGCCTGGGATTGGTCCAGGGGAAGAGCATGGACTCTACTTGACTGAACCTCACAAATCACTGAAGATCACATGACTCTTCAGTGAACTCTTCACACTGTCAATGACTCGGGACACAATCTACCTCACGCACCCAAGCTATCCAGTCGATATCAACTGGTCGGTACATTCCGAGGAAACCTAAACGGGATGCGGTGTGGTTTAGTGGGTCAGCTGCTGTCTGTGTTGAGTGCATAGTTCTGTGCTCCAGATGTAATGATGCTGGTTGTCTTCCTCCACTGTTTGATCACCTGTCCCACGATGGGCTTCTTGCAGGCCCCACACAGGCCCTTGGCCACGGTCTGAACCCCCAGGCGGTTGAGGTCTGACTGCAGGCTGCCCAGCATGTTGTCCAGCTTGTTGTTCTGCTTGGGGTGGCCTTTAGGAGGCTCTTTCTCCTGTGCCGTGATCTGGGGAAATGAAACAATCCACAGTAGGTCAACAAGTCCCAAAATATGTTTTACATGACACACACAGAGTGCACAAACAAAAACAGAGGCTATGTTGCCAGTAGGTTAAGTTGACCATTAAATGTAGCTTCTTTACCGCAGGAGAACATTCTGACCATTGTTGGGTCTGCACCACATTCATGTCTAACTCTTACCTTCCACAAGGGTATCTGTGTAACTAAGAACATCATCTAAACTAGTTTAGCACGTTCGGGAGAGAGAAAAAAATCTCATGACATCGTTAATTAGTGTTTCTGCTGATTACATGTGAACTCCCGTCTCTGTAGACAGAGCAGTAATTCTACTTGGAGCTCTTTCCCCAGGGGCGGACGTGGCACAGAAACAGCTCCTCTCACGAGCCACAACCAAGGAGCTCATGGAACGCAGTGACTAGAATGAACACGTTTCCAGTCATCCCAGAATGATTCAAAACGTTCAGTAAAGATAAACCTTGTGATTGTCCACAACTCTCTGAGACCAAACACTGACGCCTGTGTTTAGTTAAACTACGGGGGCACAACACTTCTCAAATGATGAGGTCATTGGAGATCCCTGACCCAGTCACATACCAGAGGGGAAAAATAGCCTCTGTGTGGAACATGGATCCTTTGACACACACACGCATACCGTATAAACCTGCAAGCACGCACACGTCACACACACACACACACACACACACACCCATATGAATGCTTTAATGAAAACATTCACACACAGTAAGAACTCATGCCAGTCAAAGAAAAAGTGACCTTTCACTTAAAAAGGTCCCTCCTTAGCTGTTTATACCAAGCAAGACCAGAATTTTTATTTTTTGCTTTACTTGCTACATTTCCTTTGGCCTGATAAGTAGAGTAGAATACCAAAACTAAGGAAGGGGGACTGGTGTTTCCTGACAAAATAGTGGCATTTTTAATTGTCAGGGTTAAACATAAATAATTCACTGTGGGATCTTGTTACACCTAATAAGACACAGACCTTCGCACCAACAGCCTTCATCCTGTCATTTTGACAGAAGATATTTGACATAAAGCTTTAAAGAGCTCCAAGTCTGGAGATTCTGCTGCCCTGTAGCATGACCAGAGACCATGGCCTAAAATAGACCTGCCTACAACACTGCCTACACTGGGTCTGGATCCAGGTCTCACATCATATATGTACCAAATACAAATAAAAATTCTGCATTAAACAAGACATAAAATGAGCCAGGAAATGAAAAGAAGTTTAGCAATAGAGAGAGAGAGAGAGAGAGAGATAGAGAGAGGCAGGGAGAATTTGACAAAAAGGAAGACAGATGAGGGAGATAGGGAGAGATCGACAGACGTTATCCATGCCTGCATCGGAGGGAAGATGGGGTCATACTCTGTCTGACATCCCACAGATACATAAACCTTGGGGGGTGGGGGCGGAGTGACAGGCTTGGGCGGGGGGCTGGGAGACGATGGAGGCAGAACCTGAACGGGGGGAGGGCTTGGCTCCCTGGGGGGTGGGGAGGGCTCTCGAGGGGGCGGGGTGGGAGTAGGGGTGGGGCGTGGCGGCTCCACAGGAGGTGGGGTGGGGGTGTGTGGGGGCGGAGGAGTCGGGGGGGGCAGGGGCAACTGTTTGGGGGCCGGTGGGGGCTGCTGCGTGGGGAGGACTTTTCTGGAGGGGACAGGCGAGGTGGGAGAAATGATGATCTGAGGAGTGAAGAACAAAAAGTACAAAAGAAGAGAGAAACATGAAGGAAGAATTAGACTGAAGAGAAAGAAACACTCAGAAAGAAACACTACCAATTCACATGTCTCAGCTGTTGCCACTAAACACAATGATAAACTATTTATGTAACGATGTATTTAAGTGAAAAAACCTTTTCCTCAGATTAATGTTTAATGTGGATTACACACGGGCTATACTCACAATCGACCATAAATATAATCAGCATTTACAAATAATTGGAAGCCATTTCCCTTTCTTAGTTTCTGGTTCTAGAACATAGTCCAGTAAGTCCAGTAGACTATATTGAAACACCCCAGTAAATCCAGTAGACTATATGAAAACACTGCTGCCAAAGCCTCACATCCTTCTACCTTATCCACGGCTGGTAAGGCACCCTCTCCCCGAGTACGCTGGGGATTGGACATGACGATGACTCCCTCTGTGAGCCAATCATCTGGCTGCTTACGTCGGCGTTCCGTGTGCCCGATGCCAAGCTTTCCCTGCAGCTCTTCAATGAGCCTGTCTTGAGAGCCATTGTTGTGGAAGATGACAGGTCCCAGTTTGCGGCGTAGCTGTCCGTCCCGGAACATGGGATGAACGTTGGGAGTCTCTTTCGTGCGCCGGATAACCGATTTGAGCTACAGAGCAGAAGGCCACAGGTGAGAGGGGCAGAAAGGCCACATGATGTCACGTCTTGCTCTAAAAGTGCATTTGACTGGGAAGCGGAATGCTTTAGGCCGCAGTGCAAGGAAAACAGCAGTCCATTCAACTCAGGTCATTCCATTCTCTAGCAGTCCATTTGGGATCTAACCTGCTGGGTTGCTGTGGATGTACTGGTACCTCTCGAACTCTCACTCCTAGATGTCATCCATCACAGAAAACAGGGCAAGCCAAGATGTTTGTGTCTGTTGTTCTTATGAGTCACTGCTTTTCTCTGGATTTAAAGAGCATGCATCAGATTTACCGCCTGCAGCCCAACAAACATAGTTCCAAAACTTGTCTCACCTTGTCAAGAATTAATCAGAAAAAAATAGTTTGGGATGACAATTAGGATCACGCTGCTGGAATTGTGAAATAGACAGGGCCAGAAGATGATTCACCAAACTATGCACCCACTTCCAGGAGCAAGTGACATGCATTCACAATCCAACTAATTAAAATGCCAATCCAATGTTGGTCCCAATAGTGGTCCTCAAAGCCATTTCTATGTTGCCCCCAACGTGCAACAGCACTTCATGCATCACACCTCAAACAGAAACGTGGCTGCATGATCAAGATGCTTTGAAGATTGTGTGCACATTTTCACAGAGTACCCATTTGAAATGTTGTTCTCTCAAAATAAGTAGAATTACAAAATAATGAACTGTCTGTGAAACTAAACTCTGTTGATGCTTTACTTTGATAGTGGAGTAAAGACTGAATTTGCCAGAGTAAGGTTTGGAGCTTCAACATGGCCTAAGAAAGGGAACATGATCATCCATAGTGTGGCTTGAAGCCGTCCAACTATCGCGCTAGCTTATTTCGAGAGAGCATGAGCGAGAGAGACAGGAGCCACATCCTACTTGTCCTGATGTCGACAACCTCTCCACAGCGGAGGGCTGTAGGAGGGGCACATCCAGAGTGCCATCAGGGGTCCCAGGGCAGGTAGAGGGGGTGGCCAAGGAGTCGTCCATCCAGCTTGCCTCTGTGAGGGGGGTCAACGCTTCCTCTCGTCCAGACACGGGTGTGCTTTGACCGGGGTAAATCTCTTCTTCTTCCTCCCTCCAAGTCCTCCCCTCCTCTCCTGACATGGCATATCCTCTGTTCAAGACAGGGGAGGGTGCAAGCTCATCTTTATCAGGCTTCTGCTTCTTCTTTGTACACTCCCCCGATCCCTCTGGTTTTGTGGTGTGGAGGGCCAGTAGTTTATCGAGGGCATCCTCCAATAAAGGCTCGGAGCATGGTAGAGTTATCCCTAGGTCTTGAACTGAGTGATGCCCTGAAACATCTGCATATGCTACTGAAGATGGGGCACATGCAGCTCTGGAAGCTGATAGAACAATTGGTATTGGCACAGGGGAAGAGCATGGACTCTTCTTGGAGAAAATTGAGACTGGACTGGGTTTCGTAGTTACAGGACTATGGCTTTTAGCAACTAAAATTGGACTGAGACTACGGGCAACTGGACTGGAGGTCTTGGTGACTGGTACAGGACTGGGGGTCTTGGTGACTGGTACAGGACTGGAGGTCTTGGTGACTGGTACAGGACTGGGGGTCTTGGTGACTGGTACAGGACTGGAGGTCTTGGTGACTGGTACAGGACTGGGGGTCTTGGTGACTGGTACAGGACTGGGGGTCTTGGTGACTGGTACAGGACTGGGGGTCTTGGTGACTGGTACAGGACTGGAGGTCTTGGTGACTGGTACAGGACTGGGGGTCTTGGTGACTGGTACAGGACTGGAGGTCTTGGTGACTGGTACAGGACTGGGGGTCTTGGTGACTGGTACAGGACTGGAGGTCTTGGTGACTGGTACAGGACTGGGGGTCTTGGTGACTGGTACAGGACTGGGGGTCTTGGTGACTGGTACAGGACTGGAGGTCTTGGTGACTGGTACAGGACTGGGGGTCTTGGTGACTGGTACAGGACTGGGGGTCTTGGTGACTGGTACAGGACTGGGGGTCTTGGTGACTGGTACAGGACTGGAGGTCTTGGTGACTGGTACAGGACTGGGGGTCTTGGTGACTGGTACAGGAATGGGGGTCTTGGTGACTGGTACAGGAATGGGGGTCTTGGTGACTGGTACAGGAATGGGGGTCTTGGTGACTGGTACAGGACTGGGGGTCTTGGTGACTGGTACAGGACTGGGGGTCTTGGTGACTGGTACAAGGTAGCAAGTGTTGTGGTCTGCTAGAGGACTGGGGTCTTCAGAGGCTACCTGTAGCTCCTGTGCTTCCAGTGTGACAGGTCCTGAGGTGCTGGAGAGCACAGTGAGGGTTTCTGTATGAGAGGTCAGCACAGTTACGCTGCTCACACCAGACTCTGTACTCTTTCCCGTTATCTTCGTGTGGATCTGGGAAGACAGGAGGCTCATGGATGATGCCGTCAGAGGTTCTGAGGTTGAGACAGAGGAATGAGAGGAGCAGGCCTCTTCATCTATGTGTAGTTCTAGAGGGAGAGAGGCGCTGGGAGAGGTGGTGATGACAGAGGGCAGGGGTAAATCAAAAGATGGGGCGCAGGCTCCTGGGACTGCAGGTGAATCATTCAACAAGAGGGGCTCTGGGACTGGATCAGGCTGGGCTTCCATACTGATAGACAACTGAGACCCTGACTGGATGACAGACATCGCATAAACAGAAAACAAGTACGGAAAAACAGTAAGGAGGAGAAGAAGGAGAAGATGAAAAAAGGGGTCTAGAAAAGGGAAGTTGACAAATTGGCAGAACATTATAACAAGAATAGAATAATAGACAACTATGTCCTGAATGAAGCGTAAAAAGTAATACCAGCACAATAAAGAAAACAAGGTTATGGTTACGGGCCTCATCACTCGTCTTATAAGAAGCCTCTGAAACACTCACGTTGCTCTGGACCTTAAAGTCAGACAGCGAGGCCATGAGCTCATCCAGTTCCCGTGTGGCAGATGAGGCGGACATCCGTGCCTGATGCTGCCCTGACGTCTCATGTTCATCCATCAGCGGCTCTGACAGCACTAAAGCTGTGGGTCTGGGGAGAGAACGGGACTCGTTAAGGATCACAGCTATTCCTCATCCAGAACATTTCTTTAGCCCTTGATAGTAGGGGTGGGAATCCCCAGGTACCTTACGATTTGATTACGATTCACAGGGCTAAGATTCAATTATGAAACGATTACTGATACATCAACAACAACAAAAACTAGAGCACATATAATTTCTGGGGAAATTGTGAGGGTGTGCCTGCTTCTCTGTCCCTTTAAGTTTTTCCCTTCTAGTGATATTTTCAAGCATTTAGCCTACTCACAATCTATTGCATAATAATTCATTAAGAACACCCTTGGAAAGAAGCTACTGTAACAACGTTATCACTGGAAATATTTCAGATGGAATCGCGATTCAAACAGTAGGTCTATGTCTGCTAACTTATGACATGCCCCCAAAAACGTAAATAAGCTTGACATTTATTTAGTGGAAAATCGCTCATGCATAAAAAGCTCAATAGCGATCATTGTCAGTAACAACGCAAAATGCGATATAGCCCTTTGTGGAGAAGCTGCCCCGGTAAATTGTAGCTATACTACAGTGTTCGTCTTGGTGGCGATCGTTGGTTGAACGTTCCGTTGTACAGTTTAGGCTGAAATTAAATATTGCTTTCATGAACAGATTGAAGTTTAGGCTGTGTCAATGAAGTTCGGGTTAGTAGTCAGACAGTTTCACCTATTGAAATACTTTTGATTAAAGGGAGTGCCGAACATGTTCTGTCGCCGTTTGACTTCCTACTGTAAACAGCTGTGGATATTTTTGTTAGCTACACAGTGTCTCGCGTAGGCTACAGCGTTGCAGTACTGGTTTGAAATCACAGGTAATGATTATTTCACCAACAAATCGTTTACTTGTAATCTAATGTCATAATAAATCGTACAACGTAAATGTATTTGTGAGTAATGTTTATTTTAACGATTGAAAACAGATGCATCATAGACCGCTGTAGTATGTGTTGCCCCGGGCAACATAGGCTAATGTCATGATGCTAATGCTTCAGTGAAATAGTAGACTACGGTTTCCGAAAGTAAATGTAGTTCCTCAATAATATCAGCTTATATTGTACATTACACTTCACAATTGTGTTTCATATCACAAAGTAAAATGAGTAAATAGTTATCACCCTGGCCTCTTTGCTTGTGGCGTTTCTGCAGCTGCCTTGCAGTAGCGTTAAAGCTATAGATAGCCTAGCTATCTCCCAGAAGTTAACAAGCTGCTACACTAATGTTCTGCTAGAGGTAGTCACGAGTGTTTTGTGACGTTAGTAGCGTCAGTGACTGGCTAGCAAGTTAGCCAGGTAAATAAAAAGACAACCAACTCAATGGCTACCAACTTTTGACATGACGTTTTCTAAGTAATCAAAATATTGACGGATGCTAGGGGGGCGGCACGATACCATCTTTGCTGTGCAACAGTCTTCTATGCACGTCGTATCTAATGCGTCGTTGCTAACATGTGCCGACGCTGTGACGTAGGCTATTATAACTGAGTAGTCTACCCTTTGCCGACAAAATCAACTTTATGCCACAAAAACGTTGTATACTCCTAAACTGTGCAATGGAACGTAAACAAAAGTAATGCCAACGCAATCGAGACCAAGATGAAACTTTTGACATCGACGTTCTCTATGTAGTCCAAATATTGACCGAGCCTTAGGGGGGCAAAAAGAATAATAAGAATAATAATAAATATATATGTGAGATAACAAAGGATGCGCCACGACTCGTGGCACACCCAATCAACACATGATTTATCTTTCTCCCTGTGTGACTACTTTTACCTCCTCCAACTCCGGGTGGAAATGTGAAATATGGTTTCCCATATTTTTGGCGTTCCCCAAATGTTTTATTTAGTGTGCTGGACACAGCTTGCCTACAGTGTGGCTCTTGTCCCTTCAACTTCAAAAAAGACTAAATGACTGAATGTTAAGCTAAGAGGTGCCGGCGAGTAAATCAGACTAATTCAAGCAATAAAACTACTCTCTAGTGCAGAGGTGCATAATTCAATTGGCGGACGAAGGTTCAATATGGACCTGGATACATTTTAAATAATTAAATAAAAAAACAATTAAAAAATTGAATACTGATGAAGCAACTGTTATTTTAAATGATCACATATTGCGCTGGCTCAGTGCAGCTGGGAAAATCCCAGACAGCGCTCCATACTACAATGTGTTGTCCAATCACTTGTGCTATTTAAATCACTACACGAAACTTAGACAATAAAAGTGAAAGTTTACTATGCATGTTAGGAGAGAGACTGCAAGAGAAGCAAAAGCTGAAGCGAGAGAAGTTGGCGCGCAAAAGTTAGGAAAGTCGATGCTGAAAATCTAACTTTCAAAGAGAAGTGGAAAGACAAATATGCCTTTATCCTTCCCGCAGTGAGTGTCAGTACTTTGTTTATTAGCTCTAGGGTATAGGCTAAGCGGGGAGGGTGGTGGTTTCTGGGGCTTGAATGTTTTCTCAAAAACCCTGAATCTTTTAGGTACACATTTGAGTTGTCAATGCCCTTGCGGTCACTGTAATTCCCATAATTCCCAGCATCACAAAAAAAATGTTTTAGAAATATAATTCACAACTTACGAAACAGAGTAAGTTCTTGTGAATGTCTGTCGCAAAAGTAGGTCTGGTTGATAGCTGCATCGAAATCAACAAGCTATCCACAATATCCAATCAACAACCTCGACTCAACCTTACTGGCCTCTGTCGGGAGTTTATTTTAACGTTATTCACTCATGAGTGGTTCATCAAGGACAGTCAGAATTTAGATTACAGTAGCACCAAGATTAAATTAATTAAATTATGGGGAATCAAATATGTTGACTGTTATTTTTCTGTACTCACAAAGTTATTTACATACTGTATATGATAAAAGTTAAATGCCTAACTAAGTGTAAACTGTAGCTGGTGGTTTGATAAGAGCTAGCTAGCTAACCATTGCAACGGTGGCTACGTTTAAGCCATGATCAGGCTTACTCCCCCACTGAATTCACTATGTGCACACATTACTTCCGCATATTGCATAAGCCAGGTCAACAACTTCTGTTTGCTAGCAGTTACGATGCTGCCCTTCAAGCAAGAGGAAAAGGGGTTCAAATTGTAGCCAACGTTTCACGCTACATCGAGTACGAAGGTAAGGTTTATCTTAACTGACACAGTAAGGGTATTGAACAAATTGTATCAGTAACATTAGCTAGGATAGCTAGTAAAAAAAAAGCGACATTATAATGTACTAAATTATCTGATCGTCAGATTTAAAAAAAATAGGTATGGCTAATGAAATGTCTTTGCGGGAGAGATCTCCCATCTGTGAGGGCGACCTGTTATAGTTATAGTTATGTTAAAAAAGCGAGAAGCCACACAATCTTGAGTGTAGGGTTAAGACAGAAACAGCTAAGGGTTAACAACCTGTTCTGGTTATTAAAAGTCACATTTCTAACTTCCCCGGGAGTTCTACACCTGGCCTATTTTCTTTGTATCACGGTCGTGTGCATATAGACAATTGCATAGTATACAAACCAGACATGTAACAAACTTACAAATTGATGTCTGACGTAATTCTTTAAAGATTTGACACGTCCTAGTCACGGCTCACGCCTTGCTCCGCCCCTGCTATAGGGCCTACATACAAGATTGACGCCACAAATCATAGCGCACACTGGACACAGGGCTCTTAAATCTCACAAATTCACCATGAGATGTATGATTGGGATTAGCATTTACGTTTGCTTTTTTAATAGCTATAGCTGGCAACGTAAGTTTGATAGCTAGGAACGGATGACAGCACACAGTAGGAGTGGAGATAGTGTAAGGCTGGGTGTCAAACCTGCCCCCACCTCTCACATGCTAAAGTTTGGAGTTGCTGGACGGTCTCAACTTGATGGCCCTCACACCCCATTCAAGATCTGGTCTGATTGGTTGTTCTTGTGTATAAAGGGAATTGTAATGCATTGTCCGTTGGGATTCTTGATCTCCTGAGACCTTCTCCTCAGTTCTGCCTTGTCTGTCCTACTCTTTGCTCACTCTTGCTTTCTCTCTGATTTTACAATGATCACGGTAGAGTAGGTAAGATTTAAAGCCTTCATTTGTAACATGTTTGCCTTGTAATTGATTTCATTCATTTGCAATGTTATTAAATGCGTATTCCTTTTGACCGTACTTTGACCATTCTTGTTCTGATTTAACCCATAGAGTCAAATAACTATACTTTATATTTGTATTGGCATTATTTGTTTCATGCTAATACACTTCAGTTTCCCATCTTCCTTTAAACCATAGGGGAATTCGTTTTGGTTCTTTCGACCATATTTTACCCCCCTACAGTTTTGGTGACCCCGACGTGATATGTTTCGAGCAATTCAGTTACAGTTTGGTATAGGCTACCGGCGTTTCAAACCATTGTGCGGTGAGTAAGCATTTACAAATGTTACATTAATTGTATTCCGCCTGGTTCTGTTGGTAGAAACCTATTACTAGTTTCTGATATTAGCTCCTGCATTAAATGAACAAAAATGGAATGGGCAACTGAAGTTAACAATTTACTTAACCTATGGGAAACAGTTAGCGTTAACCGAACGTTATCTGAATTGAGCAAGAAAGACAAGAACGGTCTTAAAACTGATTGTACGCTAGCTGAAATAATTGAACATTGGCGAACAGTAGGAGTCCATAAAAAGAAAGCAGAAAAGAAACAAATATTGAAGATTACTGTACATCTAATTGGCAAATGTCTTCTCAACTCTGTCCTCAAAGCAGCGACACCTTTTTGTGCCTCACGGCAACCCACCGCTAACAAAAGCAGTTCTACTGAGTTTTCAGATACTGACAGTGGAATTGGTGAGCTAATTCCCAAACCGCGTTCTACAAAGAACCATCGTGCCCCTGATCCGCCACGCATTTCTGTCATAAAAATGGCGACAAAGGTAAATCCCAAGCCCCAGCAGCCCACTATGCCTACTAGACATTGTAACTTCTGTAAAAGACAAGGACACACCGAAATGCGATGTTGGGATCTTGGCAAAAGTATGCCTATTCCGCCCACACGCTTGTTTTATGCTAACAACAAAGTTAGATTTTGTCGTGCTTGTCTACGAAGTGGTCACACTGAGTCAAAATGTTGGGATCTGGGGAAGGGCAGGCCTCCTCTATTTTACATGCAGCAGAAAATGCTGGGGATACATCAGGCAACAATACCTGTGACTTGAGACTTCCAATTCTACCTTTTCCATTTACTTAATTCAGGTCCAAATTGTGATATTGCTACATTCCTACTGTATTACCTGTGTTTAGTCTTTGTTGTAGTTCAAAGATTTGTTGTGGACAGTTAAGTTGTTGCTGCTCCTGTTCTTGTAGGCTACTATATGCACAGTGCATATGGTTTGTCCATCCATGGGTTCCATGTCGGTTTGTGTGGATGAGGGAGGATGTGTGTTTGAGTGGTGGTAAATGTTCTAGGTTTTTAGTTAAACTCACAATGGTTCCGGACCTGTAAATGTAGATGGTATAACTTGTATTGTATTACTGTTTAATTTTTTTTCTTTCTTTTGGACCCAAGGACACTGTTTTGTTTTAATTGCACATCTATGTTAGATGATTGTGTACTTCTCATCTATCAAAAGGGAGGACTGTTGTTCACCTATTTCTTCCATTTGAGTTTTTGGACACTGTATCACTAATTTCCATTTGTATCCGATCCGACTCTCTCAGACCCCAGACCACTCCAAACGCCACTCCAAACTTTACAATTTTCATTGTTAACCAAGTGCTGTGCTCCAATTGTGTTCTGCTGTAACAGGACAAGAACTTAAGTAGCAGGAATATGCTAACCAAGGGCACGTCTACATGCCAATACAAAGGTCCTCTGAGCAATAGCCATGATCCAAAAGTGATCCTCTGAGCAAACAGCCATGTCCATTAGAATCTCAATGCTGACCTGTCTGCAATCAAGTTCTTTTGTCCTTATGGGTGCAGGTTATCACACATTGAACACTGCAGCTTCTGCCTGTGCTTTTGTGTCCAAGAGGAAGGATTGTAAGGCTGGGTGTCAAACATGCCCCCACCTCTCACATGCTAAAGTTTGGAGTTGCTGGACGGTCTCAACTTGATGGCCCTCACACCCCATTCAAGATCTGGTCTGATTGGTTGTTCTTGTGTATAAAGGGAATTGTAATGCATTGTCCGTTGGGATTCTTGATCTCCTGAGACCTTCTCCTCAGTTCTGCCTTGTCTGTCCTACTCTTTGCTCACTCTTGCTTTCTCTCTGATTTTACAATGATCACGGTAGAGTAGGTAAGATTTAAAGCCTTCATTTGTAACATGTTTGCCTTGTAATTGATTTCATTCATTTGCAATGTTATTAAATGCGTATTCCTTTTGACCGTACTTTGACCATTCTTGTTCTGATTTAACCCATAGAGTCAAATAACTATACTTTATATTTGTATTGGCATTATTTGGTTCATGCTAATACACTTCAGTTTCCCATCTTCCTTTAAACCATAGGGGAATTCGTTTTGGTTCTTTCGACCATATTTTACCCCCCTACAATAGCATATCAACTAGTACCGCTAAACTGTAATTCACTGTAACTATGTAGCAGTTGATATGTAACTACGATGTTGTTACCATAGGTATTGCTGTGTAGTTACATGGTAGTTGATGTAACCTTACTGTAAAGTGTTACCACAAAATGTGACATGCTCTAATGAAAAAGGGTGGATGTGGGCCAACTCATTTCTCAAGTTGTACAGATTGTGAAAGTGCAGATTGTAAGCTTTCAAATAATGTGTCACACATTGAAATCTGAAAATTGTTGAAGAAGATATGCATATCTGAATGTTGATCAACCAAAAAAGCTCTAGGCCGGATATTTGGCTTCAAAGATCTTAGACCTTTTCGGGTTTTAAGAGAGGTGGGATTGTATTTGGTTAATCATTAATAAGATTCGAGAGCCGAATGTTTCAGCGAAGTGAAGAAAAAGGAAAACAACATTCGCACTCGATCAAATTCCAGGATCCTGCTTTCTTGACTTATTCTTGACTAGATGTGTTTTAACACCCAGTATTATTGTTCTGACTACGTTGCACTGTACCTGACCCGATTATGGTTCAAGTTATGTGTTAACTTGTTGGCGCAAATTGCATCTTCAGAAAACAGCCTGAAAGGTTTATTCACGGTTTACAAGGGCAAACCAATGACTGAAAAAGAAAATGAAAACTGTAATAAAACGGAATAAATGTTTTCGGCTTCTAGCGGACAATACGGAATGCAGACAAGAGCCCCTTTTCATTGGAGCGCGTCACAAATGTTTATGTGCACACAATTATATTCGGTTAAATTATATTCCTTACTTAGTGGACACAGAACATTCTAGTTCATCTAGGAGGCTGTCCACACTGGGGCGTACATCCTGAAGCACCTTGACAGGTCCACTTCTCTTGGGCTTCTCTATTGTGGGGTGAGGCACCTTTTCTGGGGGTGAAACCCCGTTCCTCTGCACATAGCTGGTGGTGCTGCTGGAGGGCAGGGGGGGAGCTGTCTCCTCTGCAACAGGGAAATCAAATATTTCCAAAAGATACCAATGCAAAACACAACAAAAAACAGGGGAGGGATGACTGCGTCTGGTGCTGTATGGTGGGGGACTGTCTGAGACCACGAACAATGTTAATAGGAAAAGTAGATAGCTGCTGTTGAGCTACTTTACAGTAGGATGTCACAAACATAAATTACTGCCTTTTTGATTAAGAAACAACAATTTAGAAATGCGATATTGACCACCTCCACGCATTTTCCGTAACTTGGTATACAGGTGCTTGTCATATTATTAAAATATCATCAAAAAGTTGATTTATTTCACTAATTCCATTCAAAAAGTGAAAAGTGTATTATATTCATTCATTACACACAGACTGATATATTCAAATGTTTCTTTTTTTAAATGTTGATGATTATAACTGACAACTAAGGAAAATCCCATCCCCCCCCATCTTCCTCTTCACAATACCCCATAGATTTTCGATGGTTTTAAGGTCAGGCGAGTTTGCTGGCCAATTAAGAACAGGGATACCATGGTCCTTAAACCAGGTTGGCACTGTGTGCAGGTGCCAAGTCCTGTTGGAAATTGAAATCTGCATCATACATTGAGAATATTCTAATTATATGACAAGCACCTGTATTTCCTTAACTACACACAGCCCAAACAGCTGCTATCCACATTATTGGAATGATCCATCTTGTCAAACATGCATGACTATGTGGGGCGGGAAGGGGAGAGGCAAAAGGGACTTGCAGAGTCAAAGTGAGGGGAGACATTTCCTGATGTGCTGTACCTTCTGTGGGGAACGAAGGGGAGACATGCTGGACAGCATTGAGCTCCAGAAGCAGGCGGTCCAGTTCAGACAGGTTGTTGCCCAAGGAGGAGCTCATGTCTGAAGCCATTACGTTGGTGCTCTTCGGCTTGTTTAGGAAACTGCCAGAAGGATAACAATGTTTATGGCGAGCTTAAGATATGGATCGCTATGCATTTGTCAACAAGATTTCAGTGTTGTTTAAATTTACAGACCCACACAAAGATTACTGACATTGAGATCTAACAACATTTTCCGTGATTTAATATAGAAGTTGTCATTGAAGTTGTTTTAAATGAGGAAAATTAGATCCTGATAGCTGTGTGCCCTTTTCACAACTGTCAGAAATCTAAATAATTAGAGATTTGTGGATTTTAGGACAGAAAAAAAAACGAATAAATAAATGCAGGGATCAATATTAGGAACAAGGCAATACCTGTAGATGTGATCCTCTTCGCTCTGCTGGGGAGGGGGGCTGCTGGATAAGGCACTTTTCTGGGCAAAGTTTAAAGACAGAGGAGAAAAAACAAACCGTAATTTCTACGTGTGGGGCATGAGTACTGAAGAAGTTGTGATAGAACAAGATGGACAAATGCCTGCTGTTGTTCGGTGGAATGGAATGTTATGATTGTATCTATTAAAAACTGCAGCTGCAATATCCTTGTTAAAAAGTGAAAGACGCAAAGACAATGTAATCAGCAAAAAATATCAATTCAAATGTCTATTTGAATTATCTGATCAACAATATAAAAAAGTAGTACATTGATGTTTTTCTGCCTATGAGAATCATGCAGCAGATATTGAGTATCTGAAGACCCTGTCACCACTTGCTAAGGATGCTTAATTTATCCAGCGACAAATACAATTAGGTAATTTCACAAAGAGAGGCATCCGATGCTACACAGGCTCTGTATTCACTCTGAAACAGATAACAAGATCCAACATAGACAAACTACACTCAAATATGTCCAGTTATGCAGCAACATGGAAACATGTTCAAACTACAAAAAAAAGTTTCACTTGACTCATCAGATGGAGAACTGAGCCTGTGGCTCCTGCTATGACATCACTGCTATGACATCACATTTGACTCGGAACTTCCCAGAGACGTTGAGGACAGATCAAAATCCCCTGTGCCTGAGTGATGGTTGAGTAACTCCAAAACTCTGGAAAACCTCCAATAAGGAGACATTGCTTCACTTTCTTTGGGATTTATTGTAAGATGAGCCAACTCATATACATGCACTGTTGTGAGTTTATTTCTGGGGCGGTGTTTTGAATACCAGTTAATCCAATGTTGAAAATAGGCCTGTTTTTTTGTCTTGAGGGGAATGGTTAAAGGGCATCTGTTTTCCCCACTTACAATGTTTACAATGTGTATGGTGGTGTGTACGGGTGCTGCCAGTACCTGTAAAGAGCAGTGAAGAGTGTCCAAGACCGTTCCGTTCAGGCTCTCGTCTGAGAGAGACACTGCAGGGGGAGGGGATAGGAGCACCTGGGGGGGCGTGTCCTCCCGTGGGGTAGGAGTAGGGGGTCTCGTCTGGGAGAAATACGGGCCGCTTGGAGATGTGGGAGGTGGTAGACTCCAAATCTGCCAGCAAAGCATCTACACACACACAGGAGACAGAATACCAAAGTGAACCTTAACCGTAGCCACATAGAGAGCATAATCAATCCACTTCATTATGATCCAAACAGAACGTAACACTAGCAAGACAATTATAAAGCTTTTACTTTAAATGACAGTTTGAAGTTGAAAAGGTTGAAAGTCTATTCCATAGGTTGTCATGGGGTATTCTAGAAAGGCAAGTGTTGTGTAAAATCCTGGTTAATTATTTGCAGAAAGCAGGTGTGGGGATTTCCTGGTTTGCAGATGGTAACAAGTGCAAGAGCAGAGTTGAATCATGCACTGTCATCGCCACTCCTACGGTTACTTATTAACATTGTACTGCTCTGAATTTGAAGCTCGTCTCGTTAATTGTCCGAAAGTGATATACAAGCATAAAAGGTGTCACCCTTCCGCTTAGTGACCGCCTGCTCAATTAAGCCTGTTTCAGTTTACTGCCCAGGCCAACAAAGCCATGCACAGGATACGTACTGAAATGTAGCAAACTACTCTCTAATCCGGCACCTTGTCCTGATATCGACCTGCTTCATTAAGTCGTTCCTATGGCACTCTGGAGCTACCGTTTAAGGTTACACCCATTAAAAGCCTTATAAAAGCCATGTTAAATTTCTACCAAACTGCAAACTTGTTAAGCATGAACCTGAATCATGAGACATGATACAGTTATACAGTACACTGTACAACAATACAGATATCAAATAGCTATCAATCTAAACAACTCTTAGCATTAGACTTGCTAGACAGTCTCCTCTGTCTCAATAAAAAGTCAACTGCAAACTGCTAAAACACGAAGAAAATCTGACAGAGGCAATGAAACTACCGGTATCCAGATCCTCCCATCCCAGGAAAGAGACGGGGTGAAACCTACCTGGGACGAGAGAGAGACAGAAAGAGAGAGACTACTAGAGAGAGAGAGAGGACCGCAGGGGAAGAGAGACACCCAAATAGACCAGCCAGACTGGAACCGCTCGCCTGAACTGTCCCAGCAGCAGAGGGTAACAAGAGACTGAGAACGGAGGGGTTAGGACAGAAGGGTCATCTTCGTGACGACTGCTAAAGTTTACCCCCCCCAAAAAAACACACACACACACACACACTTACGCACACACACACACACACCCTACACTTGATATGCAGTTTCAGTCCTGTGGTGTCTACTCACGCAAACGACAGATGAGGAGAAACAAGTCTACTAAGGGAGCGTTGGTATTCAGAGCTCGAAGTCTCCTGCAGGAAGCCACAGGTTGCGAAAGAGGGGGGAAGAAAAGGAGCATTTATCAGAGGGGTGTGAGAGCAGCATTCAGAAAAGGCGTGATTAGTCTGTCTGTGTTCTGGCTTCAGCCATGATCAAATCCAACCCATTTCCTCAGAGACCATTTTGTTGCATAGTCTCTAGTCTCGGTGGTGGTATAGTATTATACAGTATATAATTTTTGTGGGTATTTTAGAATGCATATTTAACTCATCATAAACATGATTGTATACCAGTGTTATTTAATACAACACTGTTCTAATGCTTGGACAACACTGCGTGGAGAACTGGGCAACATGTTGCTTAGCAGGAGTTGGTGCTAGCATCGTTAGCATGCTTAGACACATTCCACTGGGGTTGGTTATGGATACAACAATATAGTTTAACCGACCACAACCAGGGCTCTCTCATTTGGTCGCTCTCCTTTTCCAGTACATGTATGTTACTGTCTCGGAGACAGGTGTCATTCTGTGGTGTGACCCACTCTTCACTGATTCATTTGTGCACTTGTAATAGGCTGATTGTGTTTTTGTATATTTATTTTTCAAGCAGCTTTAGGCAAAGCTGAACTTATCAAAGTCAAACAAGCTCAGACTCAGCCAACCCCACCCTGATTCATTCGCCTAGTATGTAGTGTATGCTTAAGAACTGAATGAACACACCACAAGGCATGGGTCTGTAGACTGTGTGGACAGTTTCTATACCTACAGGCTACTGTAGGCTAAATATGCACAACTGTATGGATTTGACAACAGACGATCAACAGTCAATTGTGTTGTTCAGATTGTTGTCTTGAACTACACAGAATGCCATTGAAACCACACACTAGTAATCAAGTAAATTGTAACCTGTTATGTTATTTCCATGAAAGTATTGTTCACAACTATGAAATTAATATTGGAGCATGAACTAGACCAGAACTAGAACAAACCTGAAAACTATTTCAGCCATTACCACATGCTGTAGATAAATAATCATAGATCCGAACTACTATAGCTGTAAGGTAGGCTAACTGAGTGCAATGGTGGACTTTATATAAGCCAAGCCATCAAACTCACTAATAATCCAAATTGTTCTCTTGAGAAATGTGTCGGACATGATCCTCCAGCACACAGCAGGAGGGGAGAGACTTGAGACTGGGGGGGGGTGGTGCAGACCTCCCAGCTGAAATAAGAAACCTGCAGCCCTAAATCTAACACACAATCCACCTCCACCCATCTATCCTGCACAGCTTCATGTGTTTGTGTCATGTTGACCACCAAACTGCAGGATCAGCGACCAGGAAAGTTCTAGTTGCTCTCATGCCCATGTCACAAAAAACCTGAGACAAAATCTAGGAAACTTATGGAAAGATATGTAATATGGGGTCAGATGGCTCAGTGGTTATGGAATCGGGCTACCAATCAGAAGGTTGCCCGTTCGATTCCTGGCCATGATAAAAATTATGTTGTATCCTTGGGCAAGGCACTTCACCCTACTTGCCTCGGGGGAATGTCCCTGTACTTACTGTAAGTCGTTCTGGATAAGAGTGTCTGCTAAATGACTAAATGTAATGTAAATATCCAACTAGAGCGCATACAATTTCTGGGGAAATTGTGAGGGTGTGCCTGCTTGTCCGTCCCTTTAAGTTTTTCCCTTCTAGTGATATTTTCAAGCATTTAGCCTACTCACAGTCTATTGCATAATAATTCATTAAGAACACCCTTGGAAAGAACTACTGTAACAACGTTATCACTGGAAATATTTCAGATGGAATCGCGATTCAAACAGTAGCTCTATGTCTGCTAACTTATTAGACATGCCCCCAAAAACGTAAATAAGCTTGACATTTATTTAGTGGAAAATCGCTCATGCATAAAAAGCTCAATAGCGATCATTGTCAGTAACAACGCAAAATGCGATATAGCCCTTTGTGGAGAAGCTGCCCCGGTAAATTGTAGCTATACTACAGTGTTCGTCTTGGTGGCGATCGTTGGTTGAACGTTCCGTTGTACGGTTTAGGCTGAAATTAAATATTGCTTTCATGAACAGATTGAAGTTTAGGCTGTGTCAATGAAGTTCGGGTTAGTAGTCAGACAGTTTCACCTATTGAAATACTTTTGATTAAAGGGAGTGCCGAACATGTTCTGTCGCCGTTTGACTTCCTACTGTAAACAGCTGTGGATGTTTTTGTTAGCTACACAGTGTCTCGCGTAGGCTACAGCGTTGCAGTACTGGTTTGAAATCACAGGTAATGATTATTTCACCAACAAATCGTTTACTTGTAATCTAATGTCATAATAAATCGTACAACGTAAATGTATTTGTGAGTAATGTTTATTTTAACGATTGAAAACAGATGCATCATAGACCGCTGTAGTATGTGTTGCCCGGGCAACACAGGCTAATGTCATGATGCTAATGCTTCAGTGAAATAGTAGACTACGGTTTCCGAAAGTAAATGTAGTTCCTCAATAATATCAGCTTATATTGTACATTACACTTCACAATTGTGTTTCATATCACAAAGTAAAATGAATAAATAGTTATCACCCTGGCCTCTTTGCTTGTGGCGTTTCTGCAGCTGCCTTGCAGTAGCGTTAAAGCTATAGCCTAGCTATCTCCCAGAAGTTAACAAGCTGCTACACTAATGTTCTGCTAGAGGTAGTCACGCGTGTTTCGTGACGTTAGTAGCGTCAGTGATTGGCTAGCAAGTTAGCCAGGTAAATAAAAAGACAAGCAACTCAATGGCTACCAACTTTTGACATGACGTTTTGTAAGTAATCAAAATATTGACGGATGCTAGGGGGGCAGCACGATACCATCTTTGCTGTGCAACAGTCTTCTATGCACGTCGTATCTAATGCGTCGTTGCTAACATGTGCCGACGCTGTCACGTGGGCTATTATAACTGAGTAGTCTACCCTTTGCCGACAAAATCAACTTTATGCCACAAAAACGTTGTATCCTCCTAAACTGTGCAATGGAACGTAAACAAAATTAATGCCAACGCAATCGAGACCAAGACGAAACGTTTTGACACTGTCGTTTTCTATGTAGTCCAAATATTGACCGAGCCTTAGGGGGGCAAAAATAATAATAATAAAATAATATATATGTGAGATAACAAAGGATGCGCCACGATTCGTGGCACACCCAATAAATATATATGTGAGATAACAAAGGATGCGCAACGACTCGTGGCACACCCAATTACATTGTTTATATCGTTTTCAAATGATAGTGAGGAAGTGTGAAAACTAGAAGATTTAAATGACTGAGATATTCAGCGAGCGAGAAAGAGAGAGAGCTCAGGGAATGAGAGACATCCAGAAAGTATAGACACTGTAGGTAAATCCTGCTTGGTTTGCCAAAACATGGTTGGTATTATTGAGGAGACTCTCTTCCTTTTCTAATGATGATGCTGTCAGCCACAAAGACTTCATGACCATTCTAATGAATTGAAAACATGTTTTGACACAGTGAAGCTTGTTTAATTAAAAAAAAATATTTAGCCAAACTTACATAGCACTTCACAATGATATAATGTGACACAGAGAACCACTTCTCACTTCTCAGAGAACCACTATTTTGAATTAATTGTATAATGTTTCTTAGTTCCACAGTTTTTGTGAACATTGTATAACCTTAGGTGTTTTCATCCTTTTAAGATTAATGACGTAATGTCTAGACTCCTCTAGGATGGTCAAAGGAAACTACTAGTACAGTAGAGTATCTGAATACATGTAAATAAGATCAGTTTATTATCTGTAATACATTAAATTTATTTTATTATTATTATTTTGGGGCATGGTATGCAGACTGATGTCAAACATTGATAAACATTTGAGTCTATAACAAAACAAAATGTGGAAAGGTGAGAAGTCTGAAGGCACTAAATACTGTAGAGTATTTAGGGAGCCACTGGTAGCGTCAGGCTCCACCTGATTGGTCAGGATTGTGTCACTATGAGTGTGATAGAGAAGGGGGGGGTGGAGCCGTTGAATAGGACGCCCAATTCTGATGCCTATGGGAACGGATCACTACGGGACTGATCATTATTGATCACTTTGGGGACTGATCACTACTGATCACTACTGATCCCTATGGACTGATCACTACTGATCTCTATGGACTGATCACTACTGATCTCTATGGGGACTGATCACTACTGATCCCTATGGGGACTGTCACTACTGATCCCTATGGGGACTGTTCACTATGGGACTGATCACTACTGATCCCTATGGGGACTGATCACTGTATGCTGTTTTTCAGGATGGACATAGTTTGATTGACATTGATTGGTAAGAAATATACACTTGCAGGACACGCCACAGAGAACATGAATTAATTAGAGAAGGGATTTATCCAGATTTATCCATATAAATGAAAATGTGTTTAATAACTGCATGTCCCTTCAATTGTCTCTTGTAACTAAGCCCTTCTGTCTTCATCCCTTCATCGTCTTATCTGATGGGCAGACAGATGAGCTAAATTCCTGACATGCCTGCGCCTGCCCACTTCACCTACAAGGAACAAGTGAAGAAGAAGAGAAAGATGAGTGTGAAAATAAAGAAAGTGAAAATAATGTGTAGGAGAAGCAACAGCGGGCTTTACGAAGACAAAAAAGCCATGAAAATAAGACAATAGACACACCCATTGAGTCAGTGGTGAGCAGCAGATGGTTTGTGTTTTTTTCTAAATAATGAATTGTGAGTGCATCAGTGGTTACAGCTGTTCAATTACAGCATTCACATATGCATCATCACCACTACAAACCAGTAGCACCGTGTCACACAACCCTCACAAAACTGACTTTATACAGCTGAAGGTAAGGTAGAATGGGTTAGCAAAAGTGTAAGATCATTCTATGAAATGTCTTGAAAAAAAGACCTTAAAAACAACCTTATGTGACCTCATGATATGATCAGAATATTCTGGAATCTGTTCCACCAATGACACAAGAAAACTATTTATATATTTTCCATGCAAATGATCACACCTCAGCCACCTCCTCTTGAAGCAAGGTTTGAAGCGTACATCTTCTCACACATCTTTCACCTGACCCTTTTGCAACAGCCATTTCCTCGTTTTACAATTCACTTGACAGTTCTTGAGATACTCCAAGTTGAAGTTTCTTATCATTGGTAGATTACAACATTTTCTCTGAAAATATTTAAATGCATCTTACTTGAACTGCAAGCCTACCTCTTCCAATTAAACAATTTCTTTATATGCACCTCTTTTAAAGTACAGTAATTAAGTATTTTACCTCTGTAAAATAGATGGGTTTCTTCCCAAAAATTGCATGTTTACAGCTATCAGCATGAGGCAAACTGATTACATGCATGCATGATGCAACTAGCTGCTTATCTAGATTCAAGTTCACAATGAGATACCTAAAATATATTAATATAACCTAGCATATTGTGCATAATTTGAGGAGATCTGGATAGTATACTCACTATTAATGCAAATGTGTCACAAGCAAACTGTTACAGACAAGGTATACAATTAGAAAATCTCTGGCCAAGCCAGCAGCAGAAAAGCCCACTGGAGCAGTGCTCCTTTAAAAGAAAAAGTATGATCTGTAAAAAGGGGTCAAACCTGTCTGAGGTCTCAGAGTGTCTATCTATGGCTCTATCACGTTAGCGCAGTTCAACATGGCACGGAAAACGTTGAATCGTATATTTCTCGCGAACCGCTTATTCAAACAACATTTGCATGCACGTCCTGGATCGTGAGCTATTGGCCGAATTTAAACTTAATACAATGCCCGGTTCTTGAGACAATCAAGCCACAGACCGACAGACACACACACACACACACAGATATATTCCTGCCTTTACAGTAAGGCTGGTACTTCCATTGGAATTGTATAGCCTATATACCACACTGTGTCCATCCCCTTATTCTGTTGTCTTATTGTTTTGGACAAAACCTTCTTAAATCTAGAGGTTGATTTGTGTTGAGCTCCACAGACAGCTGCTGTTACAACCAAATATGACTCATCAAACACCAATGCACCGTCAAAATAACTCAACAACACCCGTGCTTGGAATGGCCAACAAACTCAATAAATGATAATCCATCCTCCAACACGCTAGGCCTTATAATAATACACTAAATCTCCATGTCATGGGAAGAGACAGTTCCTCACGACTGTGGGGGATAGATGACCCTTGTCATCAATGTATTATATGTCTGCTTGTGTGTCCACATTTCTCTTTGCCTTGATTTGTAACTATAACACATCTGCTAGCAGAGTGGAATTATTATTATTATTTGGCTCTTAAACTTTACTGTAATACACAGAGCATATCCCAGGGGCCTATACGTTTTAGTGATCAATATGGTCAACATTATCACTGCTGTAGACAAACCTGAATTCAGGATGTGGCTATCCACACCAGCATGTTTTGGCTTCAGTAGTCACGTTCGTTTTATAAAGGAAGGGGGCAGTGACTGTCTCCATCTCTAGCATAACCTCTTGGTACTCACTAGTAAAGGGGCGGGTTAGAATCAAGTATTGCACATTAGAGTCAAATGTGAGATTAGCCTGCCTAAATTGCTCCCTGTGCTCTCCATCTCAAGCAATGTTTAGTCCTGGGTTCTGATTGGATGTGTTTCTAGGGGTAGTAAGAGTCACATGGTATGTAACAAGCCCGTCTTTGTGTGTCTTCACCAGGGCAACAAGATAGGAGGCAAGATAGGGGTCAGCCAAGGGAGCCTGGACAGTTTTCTGAGGGGCCAAGTAATCCCTACTGGAAAACAATGCAGCTGTTTAAATGCCAAAGAGAGAGCGAGTGTGAGGGGTTGGCGCCGGAGATACAGTCATAGGGAAAAGGGAATCATTTTTTTCAGTTTTACTGAACATAGTTTATCCACTCAGGGAGTGAAATAGGCTATCATATGGTTGCATGTGTGCATAGAAATGTAAAATATTGTCCAATAAAGTAGTCAAGTACGGTACTAGGCTACAAGGCAACTTAGAGTATAAACTGTAGACTAATGCCTACAGTGTTCTTAGATGCCCTTCCAGAAGGAAGACATGACAGCAATGACAAAAACCTTGTCCTTGAACCCTATCCAACCTGGTCTATGCCTCTGTCTTCATCTTGACGGATCTGCCATTGCTTATGGATCCATGAGCTGTGCTCGGACGATTGCAGAATGTAATGTAATAATGTATTAGTTTAGCAGACAATTTGATCCAAAGCGACGTTTAAGGGGATTTGAACCTGCCAACTTTTGATCTGTAGTGAAACGCTCTGCCACTGAGATGTACCCATTCCCAGCTGTACGCAGGTTTAAGCACCTCTCCTGTATTGGACTGAAGAGACAGACAGGTGGAGTGTCGGGATCCATCTTGCTAGGCATGGTCTTGTGTTATACACTTCCACTCCCTCAAGATAATGTCTCTGTTAACCTACTGCCCAGACAACAGCAAGGTACTCTGTTTTCCAAGGTAGTGGAAACTATATTCAGCTACACAAAGACTTCTGGAGGAGTTAGTGATAACCCCTCCCTCGCAGCCTATATGCACCACTTTCATAAAGGTGTCACACCTGAATAACTGGGCCAATCTACATTTTTGCCTCTGACAAAAAACTGTTAGAAACCTTAGTTAAGTTGTTAAATGATCTTGGGTTGAGTGTATTAGTAATATGGGTTTCTTTGAGTGCAGAGAGTTCAAATATGCACCTTTAGTACCGTTTTGTCTTTGCAACATGGGAGAGGACTAAACCTGTAGTCAAATGCTGACTGTGATATAACAATAAATATCCATATTGTCCCCACAACTATTTGAACAGAAACCACTCACTGGGTGAAACAAAATTGCATACGAATTGTATATGTAGGGGCTATATCGGCTAGGGGCAAATTATTCTTAAATCCACAATTAACAAACCCATCTTAACTGGGGATTTATAGGTTACTGTACGTCACTTCAAAAAGTCTGGTCAAGAAGTTGTGAGTAGCCTACAGTCGTTTTCTCATATAACGCTGTTGTAATTTGATTTGTTTATGTCCTCTGCATTTTCTTAAATGTTGCTGCCATATGGTTTTCACAATCCCAAAAGTGTAAATCAAAGGAAAATAATCAGTAGTCATGCATTTGCTGGCCAAATCGCATACAAGACTTCAAAAGGAGCAGAGGGAAGTCAAGTGGCTTCAAATGTAGCTATCGTTTTAGTATGGCAAGAATAAAAATTGTAATGTAAGATTTGCTCAAACATATCACCAGCTCTTAACAGTAGCGACGCCCCCAGGCAACATATTCTCAAGCCAATGTGATGCATCGACTTTGATGTTTGCTCGCTAGCTAGTTAGCTAGCTCAGAAGCAAGCTAATTCACTATTCGGATGAGAGAAAGGACTGTTAGCAAACAGCGTTGTGTATTTGCATCAATTCATTTTCCAAGCTATTTAACAAAAAATATTGGGTGGTGTGTGGTGAAAATGTAATGTTGACATTCGCTTTTAACGTGGAGATTGGCTCTCTGGTCCATCCATGTGGCTACAGTAACTAGCACAGCTCTATTACTGTAGTAGTAGCCTAGTGTTATTTGCATAACCATCTACTAGGAATCTCCGGAGCAAAGACAAGTTGGCAACTGTATGAAGGTGGCGACGGCGGCCATCACATAACTTGTCAGATCTATAGAATAGCCTACACAGTGTGAGGTTACATTGGCTAGCATGGCCACTCTGCTGCTACACTGTAGCGAGGCAGTATAGTTGGCCAGGCAGCAGCTGTTTAGATGAATGGACAAGATTCAGACTGACTCATCTCATTTAATTATTGAATCCGATCTGACAATCTGTTCATACGCTTATTAATGCAAATGTAATGATCTGAACTTACCTAGATCTTCCATGGTGCCAGGAATACACTGCGAATCAAAACGGCTCTTACGGTTGGGTAACGTTAGTTACCAATAAGCCTTGGGACACAGATCTTAGCGCAGAATGCAGGCTAGAAGTTTTCAAGTGGCAAGTAATTATCTAGCTGGCCCTAGTTTTTTAGCTAAATGATACAATA
This sequence comes from Mallotus villosus, assembly GCA_903064625.1. Taxonomy (NCBI): domain Eukaryota; kingdom Metazoa; phylum Chordata; class Actinopteri; order Osmeriformes; family Salangidae; genus Mallotus; species Mallotus villosus. The sequence goes on along the minus strand of CAEFZP010005833.1, from coordinate 240,170 downwards.
AGAGAGCATAGAACACTTCTTTGGGACACGTAGCTCGCCCCCACATGGAGGAGCCTCCACATTTACCAGTCCAGAACTCGTCAAAAAGAATATTTATATCAATATAGATGACATCAAAGTGACATCTAGTGGATGATCAACAGGAACAGCTTTGCTGCCGCAGACCCCTGATTTAGTCTACCAAGTAGGCTATATGCCATACAGTCTCAGAGTAATTTAGAGCAAAGTCTGTCCCAGAGCTGAATTATCCTGTAAGTAAATTGTGATGGAGTATTATCTTGAAAGAGTGACATGCAAAATACTGAATTGGACGTTCCTTTTCAGAGAATATCTAACTGGGGTGGTAAAACCCAAGACACATGGGCTATACTTCAACAACATCAAAGCTAGGTTATCACTCACCAACTTTGACAACTCAGACAGTGCCACAGTTATTAATTTAGCTGAAGCTTCGATCAAAAGAAATGTCTAGACATTTCCTATTGATTTAGCCCGTTAGGGCCTATAGGCCTACTCCAGAGGGCAGTCACGCAGTCACTTTTATAAAATCATTGCGCTATTGGTGCTACCATAACTAGTCCAAGCCCCGACTCTTCGCTCCTCGGCTTGAGGCAAAGGCCCCGGTGGTTATATATAGATCGTTTTGGATGGTTTGGATGTTGACTTGAGTTAATAGAATATAATCGCTGGAACGAGCTGTGTACCAAATGCAATACCACTAAGGTACACCGGGACAGTTGCCTCAAACCGTGGAGCGAGGGGTGGGGGCTTGGGTCCTGTCTATGGCTACTACGCGGCAATCAAAGCAGAATTCTGAGCGACTATGACAAAACAATCCGGAATGTTAATGCAGCAGTATAAACATTCTAAAGTGAATCTACAAGTATGCATGTTCTTCATTTGTGTTGGACTTTTCTTCTAAGGGATTCAATGCATGTATTTATATGGTATTTATCCTACAAACCAACTACATATTCCAATTGAAACCATTGTATTGTGCTGAATATACGTACCTGAAATAGGCCTACATATTCAAATAATATATCAATGTTTTAGTTAGATTATTATCAAAATTAGAATTTTTTTTTAAACTGAAATTTCTCACATTCCATTAAAGACCTAATCACTGGATAACATGAAACCAGAACAACTTAAAGATGAATATCAGCGCATCCTGGCAGACAGTGAGCAATATCTCACCTTTATTCATAACTACAGAGAAAAACTGGCTTCTGTGGACGTGAAGGTAGGGATGAATGTGTTGAATCATATTGTTTGTTTTTATTAGCATACTATTAAAAATTGCTTATCTTTGTGAAGAAAATAGATAAGCAATATTGCCTATAAAATGATAATGATACATTTTTGTCAAGGGACTTGACTGCACTGTTCTTAGGCTACTTCTTTTTTCCTAAGATGAAAGACATTCAGTCTAAAGTGATGGATGAAAAGAAAAATGTAGGGGACAGGATCCAGACCCAGAGACGACCCCTTCTTCAGTGCAAACAGATTAGCATAATGGAGGATCGCGTTAAACAGGTAGGCTACTATGTTTATCTAGCTGAGATGTGTGATTTAGAAACCTGTCATGCTCCCAAATATACAATTAAGTAACCAAACACCAACATTTCTTCCAAAACACCTGTTTTTAAAAGTAAATGTATCCATCCTGGTCTTGACAAAAAAAGAAGCAAATTGCTCAGATTATTTAGCCCCTAGTGGTTGATGAAGAAGTTAGGTTCCCATGCGGGCTCCTATTTTGTCTAATATTGTCAAATATTTGAACTGTCAAATATTTGAACACGTGTGATTTTGCAGGCAACCACCAAGTTTGACAAGCTGCTTACTAGAAACCAGGTGTTACGCGATGAAATTGACCACCTGCGTCTCCAGAGAAACAATTATACAAAGATCTACCTGCAACTGAAGAGAGAACTTGAGCACCAGAATAACACCATGGAAGATCTGGTGGAGAAGTCTGTCCTGGCATATGACCAAAGGTCAGGTTACGGGACTGTGTGTGTGTGTGTGTGTGTGTGTGAGCGTTTCTATGTTTTGTTGTTTGAAGGTGTGAAAACGTGCCTGTGATTCTTTTGCGTTGATATCGCTGTGTCAGATGAGACCTGTTCTTCTGGTTCCAGGTCTGAGGCGTTGGCTCGGATGCTCGCTGTGAGGGAACACAGCAAGAAGGACACATCCCTCTGCCACACCGAGATGACTGACCTCAAGAGGGTAATCGACCACGAGATCAAGCTCCGCAGCTTCATGGTCAAGAAGTTCCAAGACGCTCTGCACATGGGCAAGGATGACGAGCCCAAAAAGAAAAGTATGAACTATGAGTCTGATGACATAGTTCCATATCTTGAACCTCTGGTTACTTCATCGTCATTTTTGAACTGTCCCAGGATTGGAGCAGGTACAGCGGGAGCGAATGGGGGGCGAGAGCCTGGAGACCTACCAGGCCGTGCACCGGCTGATTGTGGAGGTGGCCGGAGAGAACGACCTGCGACAGATTGGCAAGGCCTTTGTTGAAAATGAAGGGAAGAGCTTTGCCTGCTTCAACTTCATCAACGAGTTGAACAACAAGAGCACCATGCTTAATGACCGCATTAACAAGCTCAAGGTCAAGGTCACACACACACAGTTCATAGTATTTCACACAGAAAGAGTTGTGAGTCAGTGTGTGTGACCAGTGAGTTTTCTCACTATTGCTGTGGCTTGTGATACTTGTCTTTCTACAGGGTGACATCCTGTACATTGAGCTGGACAATAAACAGTGTGTTGAGCTGTGGTGTGGACAGGTCAAACGACTTGAGGTGAGAAGCCTGCGCAAAGAATGCCTAGCGTGAAATGATTTGAGTTTAACCATTTTTATTGAAACATATTAATGGTAGTCTGAAGGTATTTTCCCTTCACAGGTTTGTATGTGCTGCTTTTGTTCTGTCCATCCATATTAAGTTTGATTCTATCAGTACTCACAAAGCACATGTGTGGCCCAGTGGTTATCTTGTCTTACACCCAGATCAATATTATTCCAAACATACTCTCACACATATTTTATGTGATCCAAGAGACCTCTGTTTACAGTACGCTTATTGTTCGCAAGGACAATTGTCGCCTAATAAAACGTTACATTAGGTGAAGATAACGGTAGCCAATCTCAAGCAACTTTAGGCCATTTGGATTTGTTTACTTGACACCCATTCTATAGAATACATTTGATTTAAAAGCCTTCTATTAATTTGCAAATTGCTATATCATTCTCTGTCTTGTGTGTCTGACAGGGAGAGCTGAAACAGAAGTGTGAGCTGGCCAACACTCTAGAGGGCCAGCACATGGCTGTACTCAAGTTCCTGGATGAGTATAAAAGTGCTATCGGTAACCTGTTTGCTAAGATGAAGTGTGATCCCTCCCCTATCACGGTGAAGCTAGGTTGCAGCGCTGAGGTCACCGATGACAACGTGGTTCAGTTCATTGGTAGGTGTGAGAACCATGCTCAGCTGAGCCTCCCATTGAAAGGCTAGGTTCTGACAGTTATGTAAATATTTAAATGTTATTTAATTAGCGAGTGCTTTTATCAGTTTACATGCAAACCGCATGTCCGCATGTCATAGAGTTGCCATGTAAACTACCAGGTATGGTCCAACATGCATGCAAATGTACAGTAAATTGACTGCTCATTAAGTCTTCAACTTCACTTGTAAGGACTCCCTAAAGAGAGATTTATGTGTTTTAAAAAACTCCTAAAGGGTGTCCTTCAAACATTTACCATGAGAAGAAGAAATTACACTTGTCCACACTTCCAATATCACTTTTTATGTTTCCAATATCACTTTTTAGACCAAAGGCAAGCGACTGAATAATGTAAAAATCTGTCAAAGAGTGAAAGGCACTTTGTTAGGTACATGTTAACTTGGGTTTTGTGTTCCTATGCTGCCCAGGTATCCTGGAGAAGCGGATGCATGAGCTCCTGATGGTTCTGGCCCTGTGCAGCTTCACATACGCAGAGAAGATGGAGGCTCTTCCTCTAAACCCACTGTTGGCCAGTTGTGACCTGCTGCCTGGTGTGACCCACTCCACCATCGAAGCTCCGTGTTCCTCCGCCATGGACGACACCTCCACAGACTCCCTGCTGGGCCTGGGTCAGTGCCAACACACACCAGAGAGAACAGATCTATAACTTTTTGGATTAACCTAAACGCTCCATGATGCAACATGCAAGTGCAGTTTGTCCCTGTATAAAATGTGTTCCAGGCAGTGAAGTGCTGCTGGATTTCCACAGTCTGCGTGAGCGAGTTCTTTCCTGTGTGATGCGCACCGAGCAGGGCAAATCCCCCAGAGCACCTTCTGCACAGCTTCGAGGGAAGAAGAAGATGACGGGCTTCAACCCAAAGTCCGCCTAAAGAGCCGCAGCTCACATCGTACTGATCATCAGTCGTCATTTGTGCCTGATATCTGTGAGACGAGACATAGTCATAATAAAACAATATAGCATTAGTTGCTTTGTACAGTTAATTTCAATAATTGAAATGCCTAGTAGTTGAAATTGAGGCATTTTTGTGTCATCGACATTTAGTCCTCTATTCTGCTACGCTATCACATATTTCTAATGACTTTGCGGTGTATTTAAATGCAATCTTTATTTGTGCATTTTAGCCTCTACATTTCCTAAATCGATGTGGTGGCATTTTTGCATACATAACACAGACTCTAAAGTTGTTCTTCTGGTAAAACATTTTTTGGACAGTAGCCTATCAGCATGGCTCGATAGTAACCGAGACTACCTGGTGACAGAGCTGTAGAAATACAGTATAGTGAAATCGTTGTGGGACCCTATAGTTCGTGTCACCCCTACCAGACCAACGATTTCCTGAACAACAAAATACACATGGATCAGTTCATTCTTAATTACAATTCAAAAAGTCAGCAAAACGTAAAACGTCTTTGCAAAACAATGTTTTTATACAAAGAACAGGACAAAGAACAAGAACAAGTTTATTTTTGTAAATCACGTCATGCTATTAGTTCAGCATAAATAACAGTGTAGTGAGATAACTATATCATTCATATCTAAAACCAATGGCTGGAAACTTTGGAGAGTTTGATTTGGTGAAACTGTCTAAACAAAGCCATCTGCATACAATCACAGTGCCATCAAGGGCTTGAAGTGCTTCCCTGCTGGTGACCTAGCTGTGCCAAACAAGGCTCTCATCTCTGTGCCCAAGGTCTCCGGGTAGAACCAGCTCAGTGGGTTAACAGCTTGAGGGGATCACTCACTGGCATCCTGTTGTCTGCTTCTCCGCATGTAATGTTAGCCTCTTCACATCATCACATGCACTAAAATAACACTTTGTCTCTCCAGACCCCCTGTTTGGACTGTAGGGGGGATTAGCCCACCTCGATTCTTGAAGCCCCCACACCTGTTGGTCAGATTCAGTGTGTGTGACCTCAGGAGTCAACCATTTCTGCCTCTCTTCTTCCTCACTCGGACCCATGGGAAGTGTATTCCTTTCTTCAAAATCTAATTTCATTTGTATAGCCCTTTTTACAAGCAATGTCACAGAGGGCTTCACATATGCCCATAGAATTGCCCCTCAACGAACCTAAACCCTCAAGGAAGACCAGCAAAACCTCCTGGTAAAACTCATTGAGAAATAATTGAAGAAACCTTGGGAGGAGCAATTCAGTGAGGAATCCCCTCCTCCAGACCCAGTTTATTCTGTTCTTCTTCACTGGAGAGCACTTCAGTCTGCCTGTGCAGGATCATCCTGCTATCACTGTAATATCAGACACATTTTGTTTTCATACCTACAGACATGTATGCAAGATGTTGTGTCAAAATATGTATAGATGTTTCATATTTAATCTACCAAAGATTTCCTGTAATATAACAAGTTTTTCGACTGGGGCACTGGCACGCCTTCACATTTCAGCCTCTAGGGGGAGTAAAGTTGCATTCATGTGAATGCACTGGAACGTTGAAATGCATCAGCTGTAACCACCATCAGGTCTTGACCCGTCACCAACTTCTACATGACACAATTCATCTTTGTCAAACAAAGAAGCCAATCTGGTCAATCCAAGACATGTCAATCACAGGATAATCAAGAAATAATGTCTCCCAAGCAGCAGCCATGAGCTGTATTTCCTGAACCCTCTCTAGTTTGCATTACTATTTCATCGTAATAATAGTTTATATAAGTGTATAATGAAGTACACTTTTAATACGTATATATTAACTTTTACTGCATTAGATACAGTAGTAGATCTACCTCATGGGCAGATTTCTTTAAATATAATTATTTTATTAAAATGTTTAAAGGGACAATTCATACCAAAATCAAAAATACTAATTTTTCCTCTTATTTGTAGTGCTATATATCCATCTACTGTAGATTGTTTTGGTGTGATGTGGCCCATAGAAATGTCTGCCTTCTCTCAAGTAGTAGTTTGGTATAAAGAAAATTGTTCCTACTTGAAAGTGCTCACAACAAGGTCTGTGGATTATTTGGAGTAACAGGGTCATGATGTCTGGAAAGAGACAAAACTGTTGAGTTTTTTTAAATTAATTTTGTTGGCGCTTTAAGCACAACAAGCCGAGTGCCGAGTGAAGGGAGACAGAGAGAGAGAGACAGAGAGAGAGAGAGAGAGAGAGAGAGAGAGAGAGAGAGACAGAGAGAGAGAGAGGGCTCCTCAGGTTACTAATAAAGATCATCTCTACGGCCAATATCTCCAACAACTGGATACTCACTCCAAAACAATCTAGATTAATGGATAGCACTACAGATAACACGAATATTACAGTCTGAGGAAGATAATAATGAAGAAATGTTGGATCATCAGTTAATACATGATATAGAGTGTAGCTAAAACACGTTTATATAACCTACAATTATTACACATAGTTAATATATGAAATCTAGAGATGTGTATTAGGAAAACCACGTAGGAATGCAGAGAGAAATTATCCAGAGGCCCTAGAGGGAGAAGTGTTTCTCTTCACATAAATCATGGAGGAACCAGATTACGTTGCGTATATACGTCACCACTAGGCCTACTAGTAGTTTTCTAAGAACAGTGTAGAAGAATCGAACTGTAAGTGAACCCGATGACGGAAGGCAGTGACAAACCAGGGAAAGACCTGAGTACACTTCTAAAATGGAAATCCCCGACATAAAACATAGTAAATTGACTTGTTATCTCTAGAATCAGATCCAATGGAAAACCTCGGGCATATCATTTACGATTAGCAACTTGACCAATGAAGATTTCAGGAATGTGTAGAGATGTGTGATGGGTTGGCCAATGGAGCGGGTTGAGATAAATAAGTGAATAAAAGACACAACTTGGGAGAGATAATTTTTTGTCCCGATGCTTGATCTGTAATTAATTATTGTATTAGTAATGTATTTTAAAGTCCAGATTTCAGAATAATAATACAATTAAGAAATAAATGCTAATAAACACATTTTGTATAATCAGAATGATAGAATGATGAATGTTTTAATGAAATGTCCAAAGTTACTAAACAAAAAAAATGCATAATAGTTAAATATAAAATACAAACAGAAAATGTACACTGGACACAATTATCAGCACCCTTTTGATGAGTTCAAATTAGTTCCGCAAACAAAATAATAAAATAATAAGACTCACATGTTCTTAATTGTCAGCCCATGGGACCTTAATTAACCAATAAAAGGATGGTTTTACTGCATAAAAAGGGGCTGTTTGTTGTGCAGTTGCTTATTCACAATGACGAGGAGAAGAGGGCTCTCAGAATTTCAAAGGCTACAAGTCAATCGCTAAAGACATGAGCAAAGACCAAAGAGGAAAACACTATTGAAACGAAAGAAAGGCACAAAAAAGCAAGACTAATGTTTGCAAAAACGTTAATAAATAAGCCACGCTGGTGGCTGCTTTGCTGCCTCTGGTACCGAAGGCATTGAATCAAAGGAATAATGAAATCAGAGGATTACCAAGGCATCTTAGAGCGAAATGTCTTACCCAGTGTCAGACTCAAACTAGGTACGAGTCGAAGGTCTTGGGTGTCTCAGCAGGACAAGGACCCAAAGCACACGTCCAACAGCAGAAAAGAATGGTTGGAAAGGAAAATATGGACTGTTTTAAACTGGCCAGAAATGAGTCCTGACCTAAATGTCATCGAAAACCTTTTGAAGAGAACTGAAATCTGCCATTTCAAAGAGGGATGCTATAAACTTAAAAGAGCTTGAACACATTGCAATGGGAGAGTGGCAGAAACTAACAGTAGACAGGTGCAAGAAGCTTCTTGATGGCTACAAAAAGTGTTTGAAGGCTGTCATTGTTGGCAAAGGTTCTGCAACCAAATATTAGTGAGGATTGCCAATAACTGTGTCTGAGAAAATTTTTCTGTTGTATTTTTGATTTCACTATTATGCAAGCTTTTTGTGTGTATGTTCAGAAACTTTGGAAATGTCATTAAAATATTCAGAATATGATACAAAATTGGTCATTAGCATTTATTTTTTACGATATTCTGTGCTTAAATTTAAGGGTGCTAATGATTTTATAGTTTTTATTTTGGGGTGAACTGTCCCTTTAACACTTTTGTGTCTGGGAATTGTTCTCAGACTCATATCATTGCTGACACATTAATTCAGTATTTAGAAATGTATTAAATGTTGTGAATTATGAAAACATTTATTAACATATGTTATAATTTTAGGTTGTATTTCTTTTTCTCAAAATGAATACCTTAGTTGCACCTTACAGGAATTGTATAACTCAGTCAGTCCCATCTATCAGCATTTTCATTACACAGGAAAGAATCTGTTGTCTTTCTAAAGGGAACAGAGATTACAGTAGATTCTTGTAACCTTCAGCAAGTCCTGTTATTCTAAACCACTGTGGGGGATGTCACTTACCTGTCACTTCCTAAAGAAGGCATGGTTTATTAATATCATCCAGTAGAAATGAGATCACTGGGTACATAAGCCACCCAGTCACTTTCCATTGTTCACTGGCATTTTGGACTTTGTCATTGTTCTGGACACCTCCCTCCTGTGACTATGGTAAGTTCCTGGTAAACTGTTTTATATTCTTTTGGTTGGAACTTGAATGAACAATGGACAGGAATAGTGTTTAGAATTCTGAACTAAAGATGCTCTTCTTTATTCAGTGACAGTGTTTGAACGGTTGATATGAAAAAGTGAAACAGTGATAAATACGCATGCATGGATAGATGATTATCTGAAATACTCAAATGAGAAAACATTTGGTCCACTCACTGTGAAATGCCAAGTTGTGAATATATATCCTAATTCCCCTCATGTAGATAGATGACTGGCCAATCCTTGTCATGAGACAGCGAGCAAAGCTAAAGTTGAGTTTCAGTGTAGCTGTTTGGACGCTCTCTGTTCTTCCTGTCCCCAAAGGCGCCCAAGAAGGCCAAGAAGAGGTCGGCGGATGGGGCCAACTCCAACGTGTTCTCCATATTTGAGCAGGCTCAGATCCAGGAGTTCAAGGAGGTGAGTCGTCCCCTCTCCTCTCATGTACAGATGAGACACTGTATACAGGCTACTGCACAGACAAACCTTACAAAACCACCTTGACATGAAACGATCTTCATAAGAATCTCAAGCCCGATATATTGTGGTGTTATTCGCGCATCTCGAAGTCACAGCTGTTTGGATTCTGTGTTCTTGAAAGGCTTAACCAGGATGCGTGTCCGCCACTGTCACAACTTTACCAGCCGTGCACTGTTGATGCCGTCGTTAGACAGAAGAGTCCTACAGACCATTTTTGGCACTAACCGCTGTAATACTTTTAACTGCGCTTTCTTGTCCTTCATTATCTGCTGCACCTACTAGGCGCACTATTTGTACAAAGTCTGCTAAATGAATGCATGCAAATGTGAAAGACCAATGTCTTAAATTTGCCTACAATAGCTCAACTTTCCGTTAAGCATTACAATAACTGATGTTCTGTACATGATTGAGGACTGTACTGTATGTACACCTGTTTTTCTGCATAAGATGAATGAATGCCAGGCATCTGATACATGCAGTCTCACTCTTTAAACCCTGGCCAGATATTCCGAGCCTATCATCAGTGATTAGGCGGGAGATAGAAGGCACATGCCCTGGATGCCGCTTAGAAACCGCAGGGAGCAGCGAGTTAAAAATATATTCCCAGCAACAATACTTTAAACTAGAGAGACAAACGCTGTAGTTGATGGTGAGTCCTGTGACACGTGAATCGAAGTCATTGTATTCACATCATTTTTATTTTTGGGCCTAAAAAATATGCACACTATGAATTGCATGTGACAATGATATGGCGACAATAAGCGTTGTATGTATTCACTGGGCACACATAGTTACTCAACGATACAGAACATGGTGATGGACCTGCGTACTGTATAGGGCTGCTGCACTCACTAGTCCTGCTCCTCCAGACTGTCTGTGTTGCTGCTGTACACCGGGGTGATTTCACTGCCTGCCTTGTTTATGTGTCTAGCTGCTCCAGAACAGGGAGTTGTACCTCAGATAGAACCCCTCTGCCTGCTCCAGAACAGGGAGTTGTACCTCAGATAGAACCCCTCTGCCTGCTCCAGAACAGGGAGTTGTACCTCAGATAGAACCCCTCTGCCTGCTCCAGAACAGGGAGTTGTACCTCATATAGAACCCCTCTGCCTGCTCCAGAACAGGGAGTTGTACCTCAGATAGAACCCCTCTGCCTGCTCCAGAACAGGGAGTTGTACCTCAGATAGAACCCCCCTGCCTGTTCCAGAACAGGGAGTTGTACCTCAGATAGAACCCCTCTGCCTGCTCCAGAACAGGGAGTTGTACCTCAGATAGAACCCCTCTGCCTGCTCCAGAACAGGGACTTGTACCTCAGATAGAACCCCTCTGCCTGCTCCAGAACAGGGATTGTACCTCAGATAGAACCCCTCTGCCTGCTCCAGAACAGGGAGTTGTACCTCATATAGAACCCCTCTGCCTGCTCCAGAACAGGGAGTTGTACCTCATATAGAACCCCTGGGCCAAAACGTACTTGCCATTACCAGGAAAGGGTTACATTTATGTGTAAGCATTCTCACTCAAATGTCAAATAAGGTCTGAAGAAACAGTAAATGTGATATTGTATAATATTGCAAAGCACTATCTTGTTAATTGGGTGTGCACGACTTCGTCGGCGCATCCTTTGTTATCTCACATATATCTTTTTTATTATTAAAGTTTATTTTCCCACCCCTAAAACTCGGTCAATATTTGGACTACATAGAGAACGACCCGGTCAAACGTTCCGTCTTGGCAGCGATTGAGTTGCTTGTATCAGAATTTACGTTCCGATGCATGGTTTAAGCTTAAAGTACATTTTTGGGGCGAAAAGTGAAGCTAATGTGGCTAACTTGCTAGCCAAAGTCATTGACGTTCCTACCGTCACTAACGTCACGAAAACACGCGTGACTGCCAGGCTGTAGAAGAACATTCGTTTAGCAGCTCGTTAACTTCTGGGAGATAGCTGGCTAGGCTAACTTGAAATGCCAGAAGCAAAGAAGCCAGGGTGATAACTATTTACTCATTTATTTAACATTGTCATACAAAACAACATTCTGAAATGTTATGTACAATATCATATATTCTGATATTATTAAGTACATATATTTTCGGAAACAGTAGTCTGTAGTTAGCATCATGACATTACCATCTGTTGCCCGGGCGACATGCGACAGCAGTCTGTGATACATCTGTTTTCAATTGTTAAAATAACCATTCCTCACAAATAAATGGTTGTTTTGGTATTTATTAGACATGACATTGCAAGTCAGCGATTTGTAATACCACAAGCAACGAGGCTATGGTGATAGCTAACTATTTACTCATTTAACATTGTGCTATGAAACACCATTTTTAAATGTAGGCAGCTAAAATATGATAGAGCTAGCTCTATAGAACTGTACGCTGATATTAGAGCTAAGCTAGTATAGATCTACTTTCGGAAACAGTAGTCTGCTATTTCAGAGAGGAGTTACCTCTAGCTACTACACCGGCACATCTCTACTACTGTATCTGTTACCAAAAGTGTTAAACCTAGCCTAGCTAGCTACAGCTAATTTGCTACCTTGTAGTCTTCCGTTCCAAACCGCTTCTGGGAGGTACAAATCGTCCAGCCACCAACTCGTCCAGCCACCAACGCAATCGCTAGCTACCAAGACGAACACTGTAGTATACAATTTACCGGATCAGCTTCTCCACAAAGGGCTATATCGCATTTTGCGTGTTACTGACAATGATCGCTATTGAGCTTTTTATGCATGAGCGATTTTCTACTAAATAAATGTCAAACTTATTTAGGTTTTTGGTGGCATATTTTCAGTTAGCAGACATAGGCCTACTGTTTGAATCGCGATTCCATCTGAAATATTGCCTGTGATAACGTTGTTACAGTAGCTTCTTTCCAAGGGTGTTCTTAATGAATTATGCAATAGCCTATGAGTAGGCTAAATGCTTGAAAATATCACTAGAAGGGAAAAACTTAAAGGGACGGACCCACCTGCAACCTACGCAAACAGGCACACCCTCACAATTTCCCCAGAAATTGCATGCTCTCTAGTTATCTATGTAACGTTATTCTAGTAATGTAGTAAGTTTGTAGGTTTTAACAAACTTTTTTACTAAACTTTTTTACTAAACAACTACTAAAATTGCCCATGCCCTCGACACAAACCTTGACACAGCTGTTCAAGCTTAATATGAAGTCATACTTCATCCTCACCTGTATGAGATGGTCAATTGTTTTTTGTTGACCACACATTTATCACCAAAAAATACTCTAAATTCTACTTTTATGTGGGAAATATACGTAATTTCACAATGTTTGACTTAGATACGTCTAACCAACATAGACAGACTCTAAGAACAATTGCAAACAAGTATCTTATTTGACGTTTGACACTAAACCTTACACTTTTACAAAATCCTTTAGTAACAACCACGGTGACAACTTGCATTGGTCAGACATTACATGTGTACCTCCATTCTGGCAGGCCTTCACCATTATGGACCAGAACAGGGATGGATTCATAGACAAAAATGACCTCAGGGACACCTTTGCTGCACTGGGTTGGTTACATTTTACTGTCCTTTATTTCTCAGTAGCCTATAGAGTATTGAGATCTTAATCAACCTGGCATAGTGTTGTTTAATATAGGTAAAGTTGAATAGATAATCACACCTTACACAATGAATATTGCATAATATGAAAGAAGACTTTTGCAGTACTACAATAGATTATTTGTTAGGGCAACAACCTTGCTTGTTGTGTTTGTGAATGGTAAGTTCACCATTTCTATAAAATGGTCATATTGTTTGGTCTATTGTCTTCTAGGGCACACAAAATACATATTTTAATCATGTTCATGTAATAGGTCGTGTTAACGTGAAGCAGGAGGAGATCGATGAAATGCTTAAGGAAGCTCCTGGCCCCATCAACTTTACCGTCTTCCTCACAATGTTTGGGGAGAAACTTAAAGGTAAGATATGATTGGTCCAACATTTTGAATCTTTAATCTAGAATTGTAATTCTTTAAAGGAGCTTTGAAGAGCAGCTGTGTCTCCGCAGGTGCTGACCCAGAAGACACGGTCCTCAACGCTTTTAAAGTATTTGACCCAGAGGGAAAAGGTGTCTTGCGGAAGGATTAGTAAGTATACATATAAGCTCTCTTTTGGAAGTCGCTTTGGATGAAAGCGTCTGCTAAATGAATACAATGTAATGTAAATATAATATCTTCTTACAATTGTGCACTTTGACTGTACAAAGGGGTCTGTAAAGCATATCTTATTTTACAAATGCAGCATGATAATAGCCATTCCTGCCATGTACTGTTGTGTCCTTTTTCATGACTAGCCCATGGACAAGTCTAAGTTATACTGTATAATTGAATAATACTGCCTCTCTCTCCAACTCAGCGTGACACAGATGCTGACAACACAAGCCGACAGATTCTCACCGGAAGAGGTTAGAAACCTAGCCAACGTGCCCTCCATAGTCAGAGTGCTGTGCTCACTTTAGTGAAATGAGTCGCCGAATGTTTATCGTACTACACAATGTTCTTGATTGTCTCCTAGATGGAGCAGATGTTTGCGGCCTTCCCTCCAGATGTGGCTGGAAATCTGGACTACAAAAACTTGGTGCACGTCATCACACACGGAGAGGAGAAGGACCAGGACTGAATCCACCCACATTGTTGAGCAGTCTAGCACACGCCCACTTCTGACATCCACCCACATTGTTGAGCAGTCTAGCACACGCCCACTTCTGACATCCACCCACATTGTTGAGCAGTCTAGCACACGCCCACTTCTGACATCCACCCACATTGTTGAGCAGTCTAGCACACGCCCACTTCTGACATCCACCCACATTGTTGAGCAGTCTAGCACACGCCCACTTCTGACATCACAAATAAAGAGGTGGATCAAAGATAAGATCTAGGATTATCATTTGCTTACTTTGCTGTCAATCATATTAGCAAATCATTTCTTCCCTCCCCAGTATTTTGTCCTCTACACCAGTACACTGGTGACTATGTTAGGCTAATTGGGGTTTAATAATATGGACTTCTGAGTTTGTCAGATGAGCAGTGAAAAACTGCTGATGAACCTGTTAAAGTCAAGAAAGATTTCCTAATTCAATAATGTGCAGCCGTTCTTAATTATTTTCTTTTGTGCAAGTAAATAAATTGTAACTTGGATGTCAAAGTATTTAATTGTTTACTGTACTGTACTTCAATTGAGACCTGTAACGCAGGAGACAAACGATAAACAACTAAAAGTGAATAAACAAGTTCAATATGAACTAGAGAGGGTACAATTTCTGGGAAAATTTTAGGGTGTGCTTGCTTGCGTCGGTTGCAGATAGGTCCGTTTATTACCAGTAATTTTTAGCCTACTCCTATTGCATTCATTGATTACTAAAGAACCCCCTTTGAACTGTATTCTCACAACGCTGTCACCGGCAGTATGTCACATGGAATCGCAATTCAAACATTACCACCTGCTAACTGAAAACATGTCCCCAAAAACATCAAGAAGCTTGACATTTACTTAGGGGGAAATCGCTCATTCAAAAAAGGTTCACTGGTAGCGAGCATTGTTAGTATCAACGCAAAATGCGATGTGGTCTCGGTTTACAGCCCTGCGTGGAGAAGCTGACCCCGATAAAGTGTACTAGCCTACTAACTAGACTAGGGCTACTACTGTGTTCGTCTTGGTAGCGATTGCGTTGCTTGAATTCGATATAGCCTAACGTTTCATTGTTCGGTTTAGGTTGAAATTAACTTTTTTCATGAACAGATTGATAAACTTTAGTCTGTGGCAATGAAATTCAGGTTAGTGGTCTGTTTCACCAATTGAAAGACTTTTGATTTAAGTAAGGGGAATGCCGAACATGTTCTGTCGCTGTTTGGCTTCCTAAACAGCAACAATTTGAGCTGTTTTTGCTATTATATTTACTCAATTGTTGACCAAATAGGGCCATCATCTACATACCAACCCACAACAGATCAAAGCTCAAACAAATGAAGGAAAATGATTCCACTAAATATATAAAAAAGGCACATCTGTTAATTTATGAGACTATCAAATGAAGTGTACCTTTGACTGGTTCTGTGTATCATTGATCACACTTTTATGCAGACAAATTCAGAAAGACGAAATTAAGGCTGTGAGCCAAACATACAGGAGACACTATGCTAAACTAAACAATTATTTTCCTTAATCCCCTACGGCTACTTTTGAGAACCCCACCAAGTGGGAGAACATCACATAATATGGACATTATCAAAAAGACAATATGCAGCATCATCCATTGGCTTTTTCTCAAATTGATTTCAGCGTTTGTCAGTTCATCTTCCACAACGAATGTGTCGATACAGCCAATTATTTGTAAATTGAGCAACAGCTCAGTTTGTGTGAAAGAGTGTCCACCCTAATTCAGCCCTTCTGCTAGGCGCTGTACACTAACTCTTAGCAAGCTTGTTGCATTGATGGCGTGTTGGGCTTGGGACAACAAACAGTATCTAAAATTAGATTGAGCTGGCTAGCAATTTATCAGTTTGGAAATAGCTATCATAATTGAAAGGTTTTGCTACTAGCCTGTGACATTAAATACAAAATACATACTAACCATATCATCATTCTGAACTTAATTCACAAAAAAACTCAACACAAACCCTACATCTGCAACAGGCTACCCCTGAACATTTGGAGTAACTGATGTGTAATTGAAAAGTCCGATACAGTATGTTGGTATTTATTGACCTGTCAAGCGTGTATGGTTGACAGCAGAATAACATCTCTAAAATGCTTTATGTATATCAGCTGTTAAGTTGTCATGGCTGTTTGTGGCTCTTTAAACTCCTGTCTAATTAGCACCATGACTATATGCTTTTGGAGAGTGCTTTCCAGTGTCTCTAAATGTTAACGCATTTTAAAACAATAATACTGCTACAGCTGTAACTGCAGTCTCTCTCAAGTTTCTCATTACGTGAGATCTGGGTCCTTGAAACCCCCCGGGGCCTACATGCTGAGTCTGAAACTAACATCAATGAACTACATGACATTACATACAGAACTTGACATACTAGAAATCTTGATTCACCTCATGAATGTCATCCATCTCGATTTTACACAATTTATGAACTAGCCTGGGTGCCAGCCAAACCCACAAAATAATTTGGTCGGGAAGTTGGGTCTGGGGTAGCTCGGTTGGGGAAAAACTATATCCGAACAAGAGCTGTTCGGACCGGGATTCGGTTGAAACACGTCCCATACTCACAGCCCAATGGAGTTATCAGACTCATATTCTGACTAGAATTATGAGTATAACAACGTCAGGCTATGAAACAACAGTATTCCATCAACTCTGAGTGTTTCACTGTTTGTTTAACCAAGAAAGCAAGAATGAAGGCATTCTACACAGAGCACGATCCCCTTCATACAGTAGCTACTGTTCTCAGACAGCTGTTCCTCATCTTCTGTCCTCCTCAATTTCAGATACAAATAGACACTGCTATTTTGCATGTCACAACGTCCAGAATCAGTTGTCACAGTTGGAACGGCAGATGAATTAACCAGTCTATCAGACAACTATTAATATCAAACAAGTAGGAAGAGTCAGACAACTATAAATATCTAAAGTAAGAAGTTGGAATGGCACAGGGCACACATCCACAAACAAAGATATAGCGCACACGCACACACTTAATGCCCACGCATACAAAAATATCATAAGTCAGTTTAGATGGATAAAGACATATGTTTATTATTCTGTGCCATAAAATCTACAGTTAGCATTATTTTTATTTTTTTGCAGGTGTAAAACATCCTATCAAGCATAACATTATAGCAGAAGATAAAATACTGCAACTTAAAATGGATAACCCTTTATTTTGCAGTCGTATCACTGCTGTCCTTGAAAGTCAGTGAAATTGCTACTTACTTACACTGAACATTAGCAACAGAATTAATACATTCTTGGTAACAATTAGTAATCTTGGTAAGTATTCTGAATTTGATATAATTAGTCATTGTTTTGGGTGTAACACTATTTTTCATGTTAACTATTTTGCTAATGTATATTGTTACGGTATTTAGTTCCTCCAATTAGACAACTATAAAATATAGGGTTCTCATACAGGTTCAGTTCCCACTTGTTTCAGATCACTGGAGTAAAAATATAGCTACAAAGATGAGGCAGTCACAGAAACACAGACCATGTATCCATCATGCCATTTTCAAATGAGGAAATGAACAAATATTTTCATCCTCAATTAATAATGAACAACATTCTAGAATAGTACAATATAAGGGACACTGGTTAAAAAATGTGATTTCAAGTACTATGTTTGAAGCTTGGAGGTCTTTTTTAGCCATGTAAGTTTGCCAATAAAATATTAAGTACATACACAAGCTAGATGTAAAATGTACACTTCATAAAGGACATTTGGGACATATTAAAATAACATTAATTTGACATTCAAGAGGACATGTTGACTTTTTTCTCTAACAAAAATAGACATGGCATTTCCAGCCTTGAAATTCCCTCTTGGTATATGTGTATAAAAGTAGGTCTGCCTATTTACAGTTAAGATGGCATTCTGATGAATTATAAAGTTCCATTTCCATTCAGAAAAAAAATAGGGATTGTGGCTAAGATACTGTTAATAATGTCAACCTTTGCACTGTTGGGCAACTTGTAGAGGGACACAAAGTGTGCAGACGTTCTTCCCATCAAGGGGTTTGGACAAACTAACTGTCTAAATGGAAGACTATGATTACCTGTGAATGATTATGATGAGTTCCTGCTGATGTGTGAAGTGTGTCTCTGCAGGGCTAGAACAGCGTGATACAACTGAACAGGCCAGACCCTGCTCTAGCTACTGTGCAGAGTGAGATGATACCATGGTTGTGACAGTGAGGAATTGTGTGCTCTTCTCAATAGCATCAGCTCATTCAGGAAAGGGATACATTTCCAGACATATATATATATTTTATTTTGATCAGCCTTTGTAAAAAATATAACTGGTGCTGCAGTTGCTGGATTTTCCAACTCAACGTTTCTGCTACTTAAAAGATTTGGACCTGACATTCAAAATAAACAGTGAGTTGTTAGGAAGTCAGTTTACAGATGCAAGTCACAGCTATCAAGGTGATCTCTGCTGTTGGGTTATTAGCATCATGGCATTCTGACCCTTCCCTTCCCCGAGAGTGTCACTCTGACTGAATTCCACTCAAACAGATGATTGGTCCCATACCTGTAAGAAGAAAAAAACAAAAAAAAGATTAGACACAAGAGTTAAGTTAAAAGTGTGAAAATTGTCAGATGAAATGTTCGACCTGAATACGCTACCTTGTTAACAGGGTTGATGGGTGTGCGCCCAGAGTTGGTGTGGAGTCTCTGCCGTTCTTCCACCCCCCGGCCAGGGGACCTCTCCCTCCTCACATCCCCCAGACGGCCAGGGGAGCAGTCCAGCCGGGGGTCCATGGCCCTGCCGGGAGATCTCTCCAGCCGGGGGTCCATGTTCCTGGCGGGGGAGCCCACCAGCCGGCCGGCCAGCATCCTGCCGGGGGACTTGTCCCTGTCCAGGCGGCCAGGGGACCTGTCCCTACGGAACTCGGTGCGGGCCTCCCGGTAGCGGTGGGGCGTCCCGGGGTCCAGCAGGCTGTCCGGCACCACGGGACTGGCCGCCAGACGCTTGGAGATGTGCTCATTGTAGGAGGGGGGGCCGCGCTTGTTAGGGCTGTGGGGGGAGGAGGGGTGGAGGAAGGAGGGGGCCAGGAGAGGGAGGAGGCCAGGAGAGGGACAGGGCCACAGGTCAAATGTGGGAGGGCTTAATGAGTTGGAGATATGAGCAGGAAGTCTTCTACTGCTGCTATGGTTCATTTTGTGAGCTTGAGAGCAGGATGAGATGGAAACATTATGTTCATGCAATGTTGATATTCAAATTCAGATGTAGCAAGTAGGTACATTGGTTCATCCAAAGCATGGGTTAACGTTTGTTGGGTACAGAATAAGAACTTTCTTCTTTTTACTGGCTGTTACCATGGAATATCATGGAGTGACATGAGAAACTGAGCGGAGAAATAAATGTTCCACTTAATTAACTATGACAGGTTACCACTGCGTTCATGCTTAATACATTGAAGTTGTGAAAGAATATATGACGACACCAAATGTAAATCCAGTCAGTATTAACACCTGTGTGCTGTGGACTTCTGACCCGTCTACGGAGAGCCTGTCCACTCCCTATTAAGCCCCATGGGACCGAATTTGGTTGCAGTTCCACCATAGTTCCACTGGGGGGTGATCGCGAGCGAGTGCAAAATGAATGGGAGTCTATGGAGCTAGACGGCTAAAATTATTTTTGTTCAACATGGATTATAGGTTGAAAGTTGATGAACGAGTACTTATGTCCTTTCAATGTCTTACAAGGTGAGTCGTTGTTGCCCATAACACACTAGCATTGTGCTAATGAATGCTGATTGGTTAGTGATGGACTGACTACGACCAGAGATCCCGCTTGATGGCATCCGAAGGGGAACCAGAATGTCAGAGCATTAGCAACAACCAAAACTCTTTCTCGTGCATGTGTATTGACAGGGAGAGTCTAACCTGTCAGCTGTGTTGTCGATGCTTCGAGAAAAAAGGAACTGACAGAGTTTACCGTAAATCAGTATCTCTGGCCGTACGATGTGCAAGACGTCATTGAGATTTTAAAAGGCTTTTTATAACAAAAATCAAGGCAAAAATCAAACACCCAGCAGTGTGTCTTTTTTTTCCTCCCCTTTCGAATTCAACATTCAAATGACTAGACAAAAAAACATATCCTGAGAAAAGGGGATCTTGAGGGGTAAAGCTCATCCTGCACTCGACCATTAGCGCCCTCATATGGAACTAGAGTGGAACTGCAACCAGTTCAGAAGCCGGTAGTGGCAGTTCTCCCCATATTAGACATTCTCTGACACAGTCTCAGCTTTACACAGACTGGTCTTGGTTTATATGTGTCAGCATGACTGGCAGTCTCTGGCACTTCACATACAGCACGTGATGAAATACATCATGGCTGAAAGACCATCCCTGGCTTGGGCTTTGCTCCAGGTTAAACAAGTACATCTAATCCCACTGCCCAGTAGAGTGGCACCTGACAAACTGTGGCTGTATACTGTATCAGAACTTTCATATTTACCTTAACCTGACCAGTACTCAAGTTAACATTGATTTGATATATATTATTTTGTGGTGTCCCTTCCCGTTGGAACACATTTATCAAAGCAAATTTAGATTGTAACTACAGAAAATGTCTTGTGTGCCCATAGAGTTTGTCAGCCATCGTGCAGTAGTTGGGCAGCTGAACGGCCTGTGTGGAGAGTGCTAGTGTGGCTAATCCCAGGGAGCCACAGGGGACGAACACGCCTACTTGTGAGTTTCGCTATCACCATCTTTGGCCGCGGCCATTTGGAGAAAGGCTAAATTCAGAGCTGCATTTGCGACTAAATGATTCCTGAAGTGAGTAACCATTTGAACGTCATAGATAGGAAGGTTTAATAATTCCATCAGAAGTCAGAAAGAATAGAAAGGAACCATGTTTTATTCAAATGCTTTTTTTAACTTTAAAACAGGGGCATCTTTTAAGTATAGTAATATAATATGCAATTTAGGTGTTTGAATGTAGTAAAAAGCCTCAGGATTTATTACAAATGAAAAACGTGCTCTTCCTCCTGCAAGGAAGAAACATCAGCAATGTTACTGCACCATTTGAGAGGCATGTACCATACACATGACATCAGGTCATGAGGGGAGCCATGCCTGGGGTTTGGAACTACTGGATTACAAATGAGCTACAAGAATCAAACAAGTATCCTTATGTACATTTAAATTGACTGGTATTTTATATACTTGTGCATGGCTTGCTAATTGTAATTGTAACCAAATCACTTCTTGATGATTTAAGGGTCGCTAATAATTTGAAAAGATGAAGGTTTAGGTTTATGAGGCTTTATTGACGATTTTTCCAAATTACTCATTACTAAATCATCAGAAAGTAATTTGGTAACATTTAACTGGAAGCTTTGAGTATGATTAATATTTTTTCTCTCTGAAATGTCATTTTATATTTAAAAAAGCACGCTGAAGAGATACTTCATTATATCCTTGTTTCCTATATAAATAATATTATAATAATCTAATATGGTTGGAGTTTAAATGGTTTTAAATCACATTAGAATAATCAAATATGGTCAGTGTTTAAATATTTATAAATAACAGTGTATAAACCTGTCCCCAGTGGAGGAGAATCATGTTTTCACCTTCATGCCAAAAACAAACTGATAAAGAACAAAAGAAATACAGAAGGTATAGCCACCACAGAATGCAGTCAGTGCCACCCGTATACGTATTTAACAGTCTTTCCCGTTTAGAGTGACATTCCTTTGTGAATGACTAGAGTACCAGACTCCTGTGGGCCTCCTTTGTGAATGACTAGAGTACCAGACTCCTGTGGGCCTCCTTTGTGAATGACTAGAGTACCAGACTCCTGTGGGCCTCCTTTGTGAATGACTAGAGTACCAGACTCCTGTGGGCCTCCTTTGTGAATGACTAGAGTACCAGACTCCTGTGGGCCTCCTTTGTGAATGACTAGAGTACCAGACTCCTGTGGGCCTCCTTTGTGAATGACTAGAGTACCAGACTCCTGTGGGCCTCCTTTGTGAATGACTAGAGTACCAGACTCCTGTGGGCCTCCTTTGTGAATGACTAGAGTACCAGACTCCTGTGGGCCTCCTTTGTGAATGACTAGAGTACCAGACTCCTGTGGGCCTCCTTTGTGAATAACTAGAGTACCAGACTCCTGTGGGCCTCCTTTGTGAATAACTAGAGTACCAGACTCCTGTGGGCCTCCTTTGTGAATGACTAGAGTACCAGACTCCTGTGGGCCTCCCAGGGCATAGTCCCCCTGTCCTGTCTGATCCTCCACAAACACAAGCAGAACTCCTACTGACGCTTGGGAAGTGGACAGAGTCTAGAAGTAGTGTGTAGAGAGGGAGGGACAGGGAAGGAGAGACAGAGAGGGAGGGAGAGAGAGAGAGGAGAGAGAGAGACAGACAGAAAGAGACAGAAACAGAGAGAGACAGAGAGAGGGGGAGAGAGAGACAGAGGGAGAGACCAACAGAGAGAGAGAGAGGGAGGGAGAGGGAGGGCTTACCTGCGTCCAGAGCCAGTCCTCTGCAGGTCTCCGGTGTCCTGGGCCAGGTTGCCCTTGCAGCAGATGACCCTCAACTTGTTCTGGTAGGAGGAGGCCAGGTACACGGCTCCGGAGGAGATGGCTGGGCCCAGGTAGCGCGGGCTGGGGATGTCCAGGTGGGCGTACGAGTGGGGCCTGTACAACACACACACACAACCCCTCAACTCACTGACACCAAAATAAACTGTTCTTTCAATTAGAGCTTTGTGTCAAATCTCTACACTGAAAGTGATCCCCTGAATGTAGTTGATACGGAATTTCAAACGAGAAATGATTAACATTTGTTTTTGTTATGACAGTATTGTATGTCGACTTACATTTCATTTTGCATGTCATGCACAGGGTTGTGTTTCAGCGTTGACTGTGTTTCAAGTTACTGTGCACGCAAGCTTTCTTAACTTGATATTCAACATTGAACTTATATTTTCCTGTCCACTAAATTCTGTTTATGTTTTGTTCCAATTTCTGGTATCTGCAATCACAACAGAGGACGTGAAAGCTCTCTGGTCTTACCCTAGAGCAGCATGGCCCTGGATCTCGATCACATCCAAAGAGTTAAAATAGGTGACAAACAAGTAGGGCTCTCTGTAGGCTGAAAAGAAAAGAAAAAAAGTTTGGCTTTGTTCGTTTTTATATGCAAATCCCCCTTACAGAAGATACGGAATAAGAACAGAAGATGCTAGTGTTGTTCACACTTTGTTTCCAGAAGGAAACAGTCATAACAACATGTTATAAAAAAAAGTTCATCAAACTGATTACAAACCAAATGACAGAGGCAGACGACTCCATTTGATGTCCTCACTCCGACTTCTTCGGCCATATGAGTCAACAAACACGCCAAATTCTGGATGGAAAGTAATTGATCACAATTTTGTAAATAAAGTTCTTCTAACGTGTAGCGGCAGTTCGTTAGCCTGCAGTCCAGGCACTCGCAGGGCCACAGGGAGTCTCACCGTGGAAGCAGAGCAGGAACTCGTCCTTCTGCGGGGCCCTGGTGACCTGGATGATGGAGATGGGGAAGCTGTGGGAGGACGCGGCGAACACGGCCGAGGCCAGGGTCACGTCGTTCTTGTCCAGGAACTCTGGGAGCAGGCGGGACACCGAGCCAATCAATATCACACTTACCAAGGAACTAAGTGTGTCGGGAGAGTCAGGTGGCTGAGCGGTTAGGGAGTCGGGCTATTAATCAGAAGGTTGCCGGTTCGAATCCGGACGCGAGATATGACGTTGTGTCCTTGGGCAAGGCACTTCACCCTACTTACCTCGGGGGAATGTCTTTAGGTCTCATACTCTGTGTGATAAAACCTTTAGCCATGCTTCCACTTTGAGAAATCACAGCAGAATCCACACTGGAGAGAAGCCCTACAGCTGTGACCGCTGTGGTAAAACCTTAAGCCAGGCTGGCCATTTCAGAGCTCATCGCAGGATCCATACTGTTTCTATTTGACTGTGATAGGCAGTTAAGTGTTGAAGAAAAAAATCCCACTGCATCAAAACCTTAAAATATATAGTTTTTCTTGCAGTTGAGTAAACTCATTGTTTAAAATAAATGATATATTTGTTAATATATACTGTAACACAAACTGCCAATGTGTGCAGATATTGATGAACTAAAACCCTATGGATCTTTTAAATCGCCCCCATCTATACTCACAAATAGGTCAATGACATACTCTGCTGATGATTTAGTAAATTGTTACACGACTACCTGCAGTAAAGACAGACATGTTTGATGAACAGTAACACAGCTGAAAGACAACCTGTCAGACATTTATTAGCGCACGATTACACTACTGTAACCAAGGCAGCTGTAAAGCCTAATCCCGGATCCCCGACATGTAAAAGCATTGGCCTACGTTGTCTTCAACATATAAAATGAATTGCATTGACTTTGGCATACAGTTGTCAGAATAAATTATTAACTGCACTACGTGCCGTCTTACCTTCCAGCACATACTGTTTCATCTCGATCTCGTAGAACTTGTTGGTGCCAACGATGACGCTGTAACCTGTGAAGTGGATACAACTACAAGGCTCCGACGTCTCAATCTCCTACAACAAAGAACATATGAAAGATTCAATAAAGGGATTCATGAAATGGGCTGGAGTCTAAGTGAATATGACTCCAATGTACTGAGAGCCTACTGTGAAGCTTTTACCACACTTGTCATCTGAGCTCAATCGGAATGACAGGCACGAATAATTAACTTTATTTTCACAGGTTTCTCTCGTTAAATAAAAACGAGCTGATTACATTCCAGAACCCTTTTTGCATCTCAAATCTTGCTACAGTTAAAGCTTTTTATGACTGAGTCCAAATACTGTATCAGACATACAGATCATCTCCGCTCAAATCATCCTGAGCCATAAGTAGGACTTATTATTAGGTTTATGGGAAAAACGATCAAAAGGTTTCAAGCAGAATTGTGCATATCAATGCCTAGATACTGCTTAAGAACTTCCTTTTGTGCAGTCAAAACGAACCTTTCTGATGCAAAATTTATTGAGGCTGTCATTGTAGCGAAGGATGGTGATCTTGTTGGGCATCGCAGCACAGATACACGTCCCATTGTCAATCTGGAACCGAGAGGAAACAGCATCAGGACACATCACATTCACCACGTCAAATCATGACATCCCATCATGAACATAATCAATTAGAAGTCATCAATGAACTGGGTAACACAGTGTGTCATTGATCTACATCGATATATATTATATTTTGCTCATCATAGAAACAACATTAACAATACAACTATCATTAAATACAAACTGAATTTGTACTTTAACCAAATATGAAACCCCATTATTCAATTGCGAATTGCAGGCGCATGGCTACATTCCAATAGGACTGAGGCCAGCTTTGTACAATCAACTCTTAAACTACAATGCCAAAAATAAATACAAATAAATCCAGTGGCAGCTGTGCAGCATGGTGAGATGAAGGTGAGCGCAGCCTCCCTCACCTTCCCAGAGGAGAACAGGTGGCATCCCTTGACCGTCTCAAAGACGCAGGGGCTGAGTTCAGGCTGGGCAGGGAGGTGCGACTGGGACAGCGACTGCTTCACCTTCTTGATCTCCACCAGACACAGCGCCCGATCCTCTCCTGAAGGGGAACACAGAACGGCGTCAGGCCCGGGGGGCTCCACGCGTGGTCCACCCCGGAGGGCCTGAAATCTACGCACTACCTAGAAAGAACCTCAGGCTGGCCCATCAATCCGTTTGAGAAAGACCCAAAAAGCATTGAAACAAACATGCATTTGAGATGATCTTCTGCTATAAATAGCCAGGAGGAAATGAAAATGATGACAGTCTCACACAGACAGCACAAACCCAACAGCACAAACCCAACATCACAAACCCAACAGCACAAACCCAACAGCACAAACCCAACAGCACAAACCCAACAGCACAAACCCAACAGCACAAATCCAACAGCACAAACCCAACAGCACAAACACATGGCACACTTCCTGGTGTTCCTGGTGATGACATGTACCCAAGGTGGCTGCTCTACTGACCAGTGATCATCAGCAGCTTTTCGTGCTCGCTCAGGATCTGGATCTGGAAGACGGACGCCAGCCCCGGGATGTGAGTCAGAGAGTTCTTAATGACGTTCAGCGCGTACAGGCCCTCCTCGGAGCCCACCAGCACGATCTAGGAGGGGCAGAGAGAAGGTCTTAGATCTACAGCACCAGCACGATCTAGGAGGGGCAGAGAGAACGTCTTAGATCTACAGTACCATCACACCAGCACAGACGTTGGCCTTTATGTTAAAAAGTAGACCTAAATGACCATCAGTGTTAATACTTGAATATTTTTGTACCGTTGTGTACGATCTAACGTTTCCCTTCGAAGCGGCAAAGCTTGGTTTGGACCCCGCTCGTGGCAGAACAGGGAACAGCTTACTGTGACTCTGCCTACCTGGTCGGTGAGGGGGAGAGTACAGTTGATGTCCAGACGATCGTCTCCCTCCAGCTTCAACAGAGAGTTGCCCAGCAGTTTCTACAAAGGCAAAGGAAGGGACAGTGAATCACAAAGAGGCTAGGAGGTGTAAACATTTCACTTAGACTGAGGTACACAGTTAAGAAATATCAGAGCAGGTAACAGTGCCCTAACCCTAACCCCTCAAGAACCCCCCTGCCAGCAAGCTGAAACTAACCCCTGAACTCCAGCATCTCCATGTCAATAGATCAGCTGAATATGGGCCTGGACTTAATCCTTCTGTCATTCTGTCCCGTAGCAAAACACCACCACATACTCCTGACTCCTTTTTATGGACTCCATAATATAAATGATATATATTTCACACACTAAAACCCTATTGATGGTGGCAACTGGAATCCTTAAGGCCCCAAGTGTTCATCCACCTTTACTCAATAAGTGACTTCAAATCCAGCCTTTCCTCCTTTGCCAGTGCATCGTTTATGCACGGCCAATCAATAGGACTTCAATAGGACAATATGATCAAACAGAGTTGGAACCGAATACAGCTTAAATGCAAACAAGTGTGCAGGGTAACAACAGTGTCTTTCCTCTCTCTTCTCTGCAGCATACATCACTAATACCATCACCCCATGATACAGTCCTGCCCTCAAAGACCGCTGCTAGAAAAACACTTCATGGTAGTACTATACTTACTACGAAAACATGAAGAAAACAAGCTTGACAAATCCAACCCCTCCTTCGATGAAGTGCATGGGTACGGTTTTGGTTTTGCCATCCATCAATGTACTTAGCGGTTAAAACTGTGGCTTGTAGTGTTAAAGTAGTTCACAGAGTGTTGGAACAGACATGAAAAATCCAACAGCGTATGTATGGATGGATGGATGTGCTGCTAGTGGCAAATATGCATTTCAGACATAACATGGGCTGGTGTGGATGGGGTGAGGGGTCACAGTCCTAGGAGCAGCTCCATCACTACACCTGACTTGGGCTGCACAGCTGTGCACCGTAACACTGGTGTGTGTGTGTGGGTGTGTCTGCATTAGTGATAAGCAGCACAGGTCAGGAAAGCTACAGTTCTGTATTGTACTGTTAAGCAAGTATGCATGTACAGTACACAGTAGGGTTATAGCCCAGAAGGTTGGTTAACAAAAGTGACAATAACATTTTTATTACAATTATTCTTTACAAAAGTATATTCTTGCTCATCGCTAAACCAGTGTGTTCTGACCCTGAGACATCTTAGTAAACTGTGTGTGCGATGCAGCAAGAAAAAAAACTACAATTTGTATTCCAAATATTGTAATATAATGTATCTGTATTAGTTTGTGCGTAAAACAGCATGCTTAGTCCACAGTGCCCCAAGCATTAGACTTGAGCAGCTATTTACCTGGACCAGAGGAGAAAGATTCTTCTGTCTTTTAGGAACACCTCCCTACAATATGATTCATACAATACAAGAATATGGGTTGACACACACACACACAAACACACCATTCAAACATAGACAAGTAGACACTCAAACACACACACCATTCAAAGAAACCGAAAACAACAACATAGAATAAAGATGGGCAGACCAGCACAGGGGAAAAAGTAGGGATAGAGAAAAGAGAGAGAGAGAGAGAGAGACTATTATGTTGTGAGGGCAGAATGAGACAGTGTTTATCTGGGGTTCCTGGTGTCTGCAGACTGGGATGCAGGGGCTCTGGACTCTGGGCTGCTCCTCTCTCCAAACATGACTAGCAGCACAGTAGTCTCACTGTCACAGACCCTCAATGAATAGTAGTCTGAGGTGAAGTTATATTCACCATGCCTTTGTATTTGTGGATTTCACCACATCAGTATATAGTGTCCATACTGCTGTATCAACTCACCACATCAGTGTATAGTGTCCATACTGCAGTATCAACTCACCACATCAGTATATAGTGTCCATACTGCAGTATCAACTCACCACATCAGTGTATAGTGTCCATACTGCAGTATCAACTCACCACATCAGTATATAGTGTCCATACTGCAGTATCAACTCACCACATCAGTATATAGTGTCCATACTGCAGTATCAACTCACCACATCAGTATATAGTGTCCATACTGCAGTATCAACTCACCACATCAGTATATAGTGTCCATACTGCAGTATCAACTCACCACATCAGTATATAGTGTCCATACTGCAGTAGGAACTCACCACATCAGTATATAGTGTCCATACTGCAGTATCAACTCACCACATCAGTATATAGTGTCCATACTGCAGTATCAACTCACCACATCAGTATATAGTGTCCATACTGCAGTATCAACTCACCACATCAGTATATAGTGTCCATACTGCAGTATCAACTCACCACATCAGTATATAGTGTCCATACTGCAGTATCAACTCACCACATCAGTATATAGTGTCCATACTGCAGTATCAACTCACCACATCAGTGTATAGTGTCCATACTGCAGTATCAACTCACCACATCAGTATATAGTGTCCATACTGCAGTATCAACTCACCACATCAGTATATAGTGTCCATACTGCAGTAGGAACTCACCACATCAGTATATAGT
Source organism: Mallotus villosus (assembly GCA_903064625.1). NCBI lineage: Eukaryota > Metazoa > Chordata > Actinopteri > Osmeriformes > Salangidae > Mallotus > Mallotus villosus. Next base: position 210,866 of record CAEFZP010005833.1, on the reverse strand, counting down.
GTCCATACTGCAGTATCAACTCACCACATCAGTATATAGTGTCCATACTGCAGTATCAACTCACCACATCAGTATATAGTGTCCATACTGCAGTATCAACTCACCACATCAGTATATAGTGTCCATACTGCAGTATCAACTCACCGCATCAGCATCAACCTTCTCCTTGGAGCCTCGGCTGCCAGCCACCACTGACTCCAGGACGGCCACCCAGCGCTGCTTGTCTGGGAAACTGGGGGCCATGAAGAAGAGAGACTGGCCCGGCCAGCAGGTGGTGTACGGGTGAGACTCCAGCTTCAGGATGTACGGGATATCTGCACGAGCACACAGCATCACAACACAGCATCAGAACACAGCATCACAACACAGCATCAGAACACAGCATCACACAGCATCACAACACGGTACATACGCTCCAGTGTTTCCCCTACCATTATATTAGGGGGCGCCACGCCCCCCACCCCCTGGTAGGTCAATTGTTAATTGTTATTTTAAATATAGCGCCAGATCACAAAATAAGTAATTTAAGGTTACCTTTCCTATAAAACACACTTGCTCTTTAATTAAACAAACTAAATGGCCTTATGTTATTTATCTTATTTACATATCGGCATGTCATTTCTGTAATTAAAAGAAACACAAATCACGTCACTCCAAAATGGCACCTCCCCCAACAGATGTAATCTCACTCTTTTTATAAAAGCCCTCTAATGTTATTGTGTAGATGGTGTCATGATTTGTGTGGTTGGGTAGATAGTGTCATGATGTGTGTTTATTAACTGCAGCATGGAAGTCAAGACAAATTTCCCTTTAGGGACAATAAAGTTAATCTTTATCTTATAAAGTTTGGCAAACTAGCTGGCGATTAGCCACTGGACATTATAGAAACAGCTTGACAGATCAACAATGAAACCCTCTGCTTTTGTATCGAGGTCAACTAGCCAAACAGACAAGAAGATAGCAGTAAGTGGCATTCGGCAAGCCTCACCCGACTTGGCTGTGTTGATCAGTTCAGAGGCTCCGACAGCACCATGGACGGTCACATCGCCATCCGGAAGACACAACTCAAACTCATCGTCTGGTTTCATCGAGTCTTCAAACCAAACCAGTAGGACAAACACACAGTTTAGAACCAAAACCCCCCCCACAGGTATCGGGCAGGGGAGCGAGGTGGGACGGTGACCGACTGACCTTCTCTAGGCTCCGTCTCGTAGATGGACACCTTGGTCCCATCTAACACCACGTACTTCTGCTCCCAGCCCTGCTGGCCGCGCTTCGCGTTCCTGCAGACATGCAGCACAGACACGTACGTCCACAGACACACACAGACACGCATGTCCACAGACACGCACAGACACACACGTCCACAGACACGCACATCCACACACACAAGAAAAGGCAAAGAGACTCAAGAATTCTGCTAAAATGTTCACTAAATCAAGTAGAGCCCGACCGATATATCGGCGGGCCGATATTATCGGCCGATATTAGGCATTTTCCGATCTATCGGTATTTATAATGGCCGATAAATGAATACTATTTTTTAGTTTTTTAATAATTATGTTTTTTGTTCAAAAGAATTTCAGTTTCATATCTTAAGTTTGTATTTTTATACATTTTATTTATCAGAAACTGCATTATCATATTATTTTAGTCAGGAAATAATAACAGGAGTCAGATGGCTAAGCAGTTAGGGAATCAGGCTATTAATCAGAGGGTTGCTGGTTCGATTCCTGGCCGTGTACAATGACGTTGTGTCCTTGGGCAAGGCACTTAACCCTACTTGCCTCTGGGAATGTCCCTGTACTTAATCACTCTGGATATGAACTTCTGCTAAAAGTGACTAAATGTGAACTACTATAACTAATGTTAGGGAAATCAGTTTGTTTTGTTACGTGTTTCGGGATTTTTTTTGATAATTTTTTATATCGGCCGATATCGGAACATCGGATTTTAAATCACTAAATATTTGTATCGGTATCGGCCTTAAAAATCCTTTTATCGGTCGGGCTCTAATTAACACCCCTTTCACAGGACGTTTATTTCGGTCTTCGGTAACATGCTAAAGAGGCTCAATGCCTCAATAATAGCTCAATAGCTTCAGCCATGCTACCTGGGCTGCTTCATCCAGCCCTCCAGGCGCACGTGTCCGCTGGCCTCTCGGGGCTGCAGGGCGGGGGAGCTGGCCTTGTCCCGGCACAGGGCCTCGGAGAAGTGGGCGGCGTACTCGGCAGGCAGGCCGCAGGTGGCCGGGAGGCAGGGGGAACACTTGGGGTGGCACAGGGTGTGGCACTCTGCAGACACACCCAGAGAAATGACAAAAGGAACCGTCAAAGGAATATCAGGTGTACCTGTGATGAAATACAACAAACTTTGAAAACCGTTATGTATTCTGGTATTAGTCTCTATGTTTTTGCCCCCTAAAGATGATTTGTTGACGATGCTGATATCTTGGTGGATGTGGCTGAGATGTGCTAACTTTGCTCTGTGTCTGGTAAATACAGTCCTTGACTCGGACCACCGATATTGTGTTCGAGCTATGCCTTTCTAATCCTTCTAATCTTCAGCTGTATTTACGACAGGCAGTATCTGGATGTTGGCGAGATGGGGGTGCTAAACGACAGTGCAGGCGTGCAGGTGCTAAACGACAGTGCAGGTGTGGGGTTGCTAAACGACAGTGCAGGTGTGGGGGTGCTAAACGACAGTGCAGGCGTGGCGCTGGTGTCCCCGCAGACCTAGGCAGGTGGCCGCCTGCCGCCCGAAGTGCACCGTGTCCAGGCAGACGGAGCACTTGGCCGCCCTCATGTTGAGCCCCACGGTGAAGCGGTGAGGAATGTTGTGGTGCATCCTCTCCTTCACGCGCCGACCAAACTCTACACACAACAGACAGAGTAGGAATCAACAAAGGAGATTAAATAAGGAACACATAGTACCTTGTGTGGGGTCAGTAAGCTGTCACCAGTTACATACATTACATGTACATTACATACAAATAAATGATATTTTTCCTGATAAAAATGAATGATAATAATGAACTACAACTGTCAACTGTTCTTCCAACAACATGTTTTCACGACCTGTCATTCGGCTAAGGGTTGTCCAACATTCATACTGTTGGATTTTAGAGGGTGCTCATTTCCCAAAATACTAAATATGTATAGAATGGCTGTTATTGCTTCCTCCATTCTGAAAATACATTTCTGATGTTCACATTGGCGTTCTCAGACTGACATCAATTTTGGCAAGATTCAAATCCTTCAAATCTTTTTGGCCCAGCACAGTATAAAGAGAGCTGGATCAGCACTAATAGTAGTAAGAATCGTTAAGGCCCAGGGCCAATAACTAGACCAGTATCATAGACAGGGTCAGTAACTAGACTAGTATCATAGACCAGACTGCTGGTGAAGGCTGGTGTTGCAGTACCACTCCTAGGACAGTTCGACTGTTAATCTGTCCGTTTCCACAGGAGCATTTCCAAACAGAAGACTATACAGTACTTCATGGTAAGAAAAGTTACCTTACTGCCTTGCACGTCTTTGGAGACAGTGAGCATGATTAAGTCATATAAGAAATGTTGATACTGTACACATTTATTTCTTCTTCACTGCTGGGCAGAATAATTCAAAGTCCCAAGAAGAATCATGCCAATGACGATATGTTTTGAGCGTACATTGTACAGTGTATGACTCACCAGGAGATGGATGAAAGTGAAAAAAGTAATATTCAAAGTTTCTGGACATACTGATGAGGAACAACGTGTTTAATATCTCCCCATAATGGCAGTAAGTTGGCATGCTGTCTGCTCCGGGAGCACGAATGCTTCATCATGCTAGAGGACATGCAACCTGATTCAGACATGCAACGAGTTAACAGATGAGTGATTGCAAGTTGAGTTGCAAGATCGATCGACCTGTTCCCTGTGCCAAGCCTCACACTGACCCGGGTAAACACAAAGCTCAACGTGTGCACTGTGGCTTCTGAGCCTTGATGCATACGTCCCCATGAGGCAGTCGAGATAAGGGCCGCCCAGACAGATGGAATGGAAGAGGTGGACGTCAAAGTTTCCGGACTTACTTTCAAAAGTGACCCTCCTTTTCTCTGTGAGGAGCCGGAGAAAGAAAGAGAGAGAGAGAGAGAGAGGTCTAAGGTAGCGACGGTGAAAGGACAACCAAGCACAGACAGAGCAGAGGGCCGCCAGGCCGAGGGCTCCGGAGCAAAGTGGACCCGAGAGGTCACGGCGGCGGACTTGAGGAGAACCGCTGCGTCAGGAGAGAGAGAGAGAGAGAGAGAGAGAGCCTCACCTTCCGGCGTAGAGGTGTCTTTGCAGCGGGCGGAGCCGGAGGGGGCCAGGAGGCCGCTGGGGTTGGGCTGGTGCTCGGGGGACTTGACGATGGCCGACATGAGGATCTGCTGGCGGGCAGCCGCGGGGGTGGAGGGGAGCGCGTGCTCCTGCGCCTTGAAGTGGGCCGCTGAACGGACGAGAGAAGTGTGGGTGACCAACAGTGTTTGGAAATCTAAAGGAACCTTTAGGACTGAGTACAGCATGCAGTATGCTCATGGTGTACAATTGCTATGCTGCACAGCTCCGCTCGTCACAGCTGTTGAAGTCGGATGCATGTCACAGCCGAGCTGGGGCGCGCTCAGAGTTAAACACCCAATAGCCGAGGAGTGACATCAGACCCCACCCAAATAATATTCAGTGTGCAAGTTGACGTTGAGAAAAAAAAGTGTCCTGCTGTTTGAGTTTTTCCCCCCAGTATCAGCCAAAAGGACCCAACCATAGCTGTCCGGCCGGTTCTAACAGAAGAACAGGTCGGGGTGACACCTACTCTCGTCCCTGAGGGAGCGCAGCTCCATCCTCATCTTCTGCAGGGCGTCTTCCAGCTCAGCACAGCGCGAGCGCTCCTGCTCCAGGGCCAGCTTCATGTCGCTGTACTGCAGCGGCCCCGCCAGCGGCCCCGACGGGCCTCCCACCGCGCTCACGTTGGTGCCCACATCCTCGCGCCGCCGGCCGAAGATACCCTGCAAACAGATCAGGTCGGATAGCTGAGCGGTTAGGGAATCGGGCTACCAATCAGAGGGTTGCCGGTTTGATTCAGGCCACGACAATTGACGTTGTGTCCCTGGGCAAGGCACTTCACCCCACTTGCCTCGGGGGAAAGTCCCCGTACTTACTGTAAGTCACTCTGGATAAGAGCGTCTGCTAAATGAGTAAATGTAAATGTAAACACGATGGAAAAACCATCATCAGCAGGGAAAGGAGCCTGGACTGGTCTGAAAGTGGTCGTGTTTCAAACTCCAGCTTGTCGGGTTCAAGACGGCGGCAGGATTTGACATCGCCGAGCGGTAAACGTGCGTCGAGTCTTACGCTACCTTCTTTTTCTTGGCTGGCTGGTCCATTTTGGCCTGGAGGAAGTCGATGAGCTTGGTCTGCTGGGAGATGGTGCCCTCCATCTTCACCTTCTCGTGAGAGTACACAGCCTGGGGCGAGGGCGAAAGGAACCTTTCATTATTTCCATCAGTACACAAAAACGGTGTTCATTCACAAAACTATTTGAAAACACCCCCTGCGCCGACTACAGCTTCCATACTTTCAGCAGAATGTGAAATAAAGTGTTTAAAGGGGAAAACCAGAAAAAACCAACAGGAAGTATCCAGAGAAACAGCGGCGGCTTTGGACGACCGCGCGGCATGACGTGACCGGAGAAATGTAAAGGAGTGTACATATCCAAAGCAGCAGAACGCCCCGGCGAGACGCATCGCGCGCACCTGGATGTTCTCCAGCTGGTACTCCAGGTCGGTCCTCTCGGTCTTCAGCAGGTCGGTCTGGTCCAGGGCGTCCTGCAGCCCCTGGGTCAGCCTGAAGATGTGCGTTTTCTGCAGGTCCATCTGCTGCTGGAGCTTGCCTTGCTGCAGGAGCAACACGTGGACTCCGTCAAGGTCCTCGCAGTTACAACATACAGTATATGTGGTGATACACATAGTGTCATATCGTATATCAGGATTTTCAATACCCTGTCCTCCACTAATGGTTTTAATTCAAAGGCAAAGCACAAAGAAACTACAATGAATAAATATGGCTACTACTGTATACAGACACCTGATTTTTAGGAGAATCTTAAGCCCGATATATTGTGGTGTCATTCGTGCATCTCGGAGTCACAGCTGTTTGGATTCTGTATTCTTGAAAGGCTTAACCAGGATGCGTGTCCGCCACTGTCACAACTTTACCAGCCGTGCACTGTTGATGCAGTCGTTAGACCATTTTTGGCACTAACCGCTGTAATACTTTTAACTGTGCTCTTCTTGTCCTTCATTACCTGACATCTGATACATGCAGTCTCACTCTTTAAACCCTGGCCAGATATTCCGAGCCTATCATCAGTGATTAGGCGGGAGATAGAAGGCACATGCCCTGGATGCCGCTTAGAAACCGCAGGGAGCAGCGAGTTAAAAATATATTCCCAGCAACAATACTTTAAACTAGAGAGGCAAACGCTGTAGTTGATGGTGAATCCTGTGACACGTGAATAGAAGTCAGTGTATCAGGGGTTCAACAATATACCGTGGCACAATATCTCGCAATTCAAAAATGTTACAATGTGTATCGTAGAGATGGCAATATTTTCACAATGTGAAGTCCGTTTGATCCTATTGGTTGAGCTACCAGCCTGGGCCTACTCTGCACGTGTCACACAAGCATTCACAGAAATCACTTGAACTGAATTAACAATGTTGTATGTACAACAAAGGAAGTTCTTGAAAATAGTTGATATTTATCTGTTAATTGAATTTAAGTTTCATTTAACATTTTGTAAAAAATATCGTGATACGTAGTGTATCGTGAGCGGAGTGTATCGTGAGCGGAGTGTATCGTGGGCGGAGTGTATCGTGAGCGGAGTATATCGTGAGCAGAGTGTATCGTGAGAGGAGTGTATCGTGAGCAGAGTGTATCGTGAGAGGAGTGTATCGTGAGCGGAGTGTATCGTGGGCGGAGTGTATCGTGAGCGGAGTGTATCGTGAGCGGAGTGTATCGTGAGAGGAGTGTATCGTGGGCGGATTGTATCGTGAGAGGAGTGTATCGTGAGAGGAGTGTATCGTGAGAGGAGTGTATCGTGAGCGGAGTGTATCGTGGGCGGAGTGTATCGTGAGAGGAGTGTATCGTGAGCGGAGTGTATCGTGAGCGGAGTGCATCGTGAGCGGAGTGTATCGTGAGAGGAGTGTATCGTGAGAGGAGTGTATCGTGAGAGGAGTGTATTGTGAGCGGAGTGTATCGTGAGCGGAGTGCATCGTGAGCGGAGTGTATCGTGAGAGGAGTGTATCGTGAGAGGAGTGTATCGTGAGAGGAGTGTATTGTGAGCGCCGACGGAGTGTATCGTGAGCCGAGTGTATCGTGAGCCGAGTGTATCGTGAGAGGAGTGTATCGTGGGCGCCGACGGAGTGTATCGTGAGCGGAGTGTATCGTTACCGTGTACTGTTTCATAAACATAAATGTGCGGAAGATGCATGCTATTGATGGCAGGTGACTTGATTTTCCAGTGAGAAATGTGTATCATTTCATTGCAAAACTCACTATTTAAATTTCAAGGTAAGGTAAATGGAAGTAGGTCTGTGACGTGTGGGTGTGTGTATGTGTGTGACGTGTGACGTGTGCCTCCACCTCATCCATCAGCCTCTGTTTCAGCTCTCTCTCCATCTCCAGCTTCTGCTGCAGGCTGCGAGCGTTCATCTCCAGCATGGCGTGCTTCTTCTCCAGGTCATTCAGCTGCAAACACAACGCTCACCGTCACCACTTCACCGCCACATCACTGCTCTCAACAGCAGTTTTCTCACGCATCAAGACAAGTTCTTAGGGATTGGGGGCGGTTTCCAAAAACAGATGAAGCGTGAAGAGAACAATGTAGAGCGGGGGCCTTCAATGGCGGTCGTCAGGGTCCACTGCCCTGCATGTTTTAGATGCTGCTCCCTGCTCCAGCACACCTGATTCAAATGAATGGTCGTTAGTTACCTGGCTTCCACAGAGCTCGATAACAACCCATACATTTGCATGAGGTGTGTTGGAGCAGGGGACCCTGAGGACCACGATTGAACACCCCTGCTGTAGTGGAAGGACAGTGGAGATGGATGGGAGATGGAGGAGGAATGGAGGAGGCATGGTTGAGAGTAGGAAAGAGCAGACTCACTGTGTCAGAGAGACTTTCAGCCTTGAGCCTCTGCTCCTTCAGGGACTGCTGCAGGGCCACAATCTCAGCCTTGTGCTCCCTGACCGCTAGCTCCACCGCTTGGCGGGATTCGGAACTGCGCTGATCCGCACGCAGCCTTCGTGAGGGAAGCATTTGGTACTTGGATGAATAACATGAGTAGTTTCAACTATTGAAGTGTTCTTTAGATCTTGAGCAGCTCTATATCTCGCTCTGTGTGGCCACAAAGATATTGGGTACGTGGTCGCAGCTATAAAGAATTAGCGCACGTTTGTCACTTGTTTTGAAGTCCGTATCCCTCGCCCTCCCCTCCAATGTGTGTGTGTGTGTGTTAGCAGTGTGTGTGTGTATGTGTCTGTTAGCAGTGTGTGTGTGTGTGTGTTGGCAGGGTCTCTCTACAGCCCGTACCTGTTCTGCTTCTCGTTGTCCAGCAGCCTCTGCACGTCTCTGGTCCTCCTCTCCGCCTGGCTCTTCTCGTCCTCCAGCGCGCCCCTCCACGCCTCCCACTGGCGCTCCTTCTCCAGCAGCTCGTCGTTCAGGGACTCCAGCTCCACCACCTGCTCCTCCAGCATGGAGCACGTGGTCTTCAGGGTCTCCATGTTCTACAGCGACACACCAGCACGGCCTTCAGCAAGACCTCCACTTCGGCGTGTTTACATAGTCCTGGCTACCTTCAACTCCTGCTTGTTTTACTTTTTTTTACTTTGCCAATGCAAACAGGATGGTCATTTTAGGGACAGAAGGCTGAATGGACAGAGTAGTGCAGTGATAATGTGTTTCAACAAAATACGGAAAATGACAAACTAGTTCAATCACATTTTTACCTGAATGTAAACACTTCCACCAACGATATTCCTGAGCATATCAGTTTGTTGTGTTCATCATGTTTGTCGTACCTGCTTGTGGTTGTTGAGGTGTCAGTTGTACCTGCTTGTGGTTGTTGAGGTGTCAGTTGTACCTGCTTGTGGTTGTTGAGGTGTCAGTCGTACCTGCTTGTGGTTGTTGAGGTGTCAGTCGTACCTGCTTGTGGTTGTTGAGGTGTCAGTCGTACCTGCTTGTGGTTGTTGAGGTGTCAGTCGTACCTCCTTGTGGTTGTTGAGGTGTCAGTCGTACCTGTTTCTGGTTGTTGAGGTGTCAGTCGTACCTGCTTGTGGTTGTTGAGGTGTCAGTCGTACCTCCTTGTGGTTGTTGAGGTGTCAGTCGTACCTGCTTGTGGTTGTTGAGGTGTCAGTCGTACCTCCTTGTGGTTGTTGAGGTGTCAGTCGTACCTGTTTCTGGTTGTTGAGGTGTCAGTCATACCTGTTTCTGGTTGTTGAGGTGTCAGTCATACCTGTTTCTGGTTGTTGAGGTGCATCTCGCGGTCGGCCACCTCTCGCCGCAGGCGGTCCAGGTCCTGGCTGAGCTGCAGGCGGTCATCACTCTCGTCTGAGGCCTCGTCCAGCTGCTTGGACAGGTAGAAGTTCTGCCGGTTCAGCTCAGCGTTCTCCTGGCTCAGCTGGGTCAGCTGCTCCTCCAGGTCTGTGATCACCTGGAGACACACACACACACGTCACACACACACACACATGTCACAGACACACGTCACAGACACGTCATAGACATGTCACAGACACACACAATGATGAATGGTGTTGACACTGGGCGACATTTGAGGGATTCAAGTACCGAGCAGCTGTCTCTCAACGCGTCGAACTTGTGCTGAATTTCATCTCTGTGACTCTGAAAGGAAACACAAGTGAAGGAGCATCATCACCACAGAGAACCATCACTGGGTGAGCACAATCACTTACACTTCTAACACTGGGTGAGCACAATCACTTACACTTCTAACACTGGGTGAGCACAATCACTTACACTTCTAACACTGGGTGAGCACAATCACTTACACTTCTAACACGAGGGACTGAAATCGAGTATCAGCTTGCAGCTTGACGCGTGTGTTGTAGAGGCAAGTGTAGATATTAGCTACATGACTGTGTGCACTGGATACAAACAACACTGTGTGTGTAGTTTACAGGTACTGCAGGAGAATGTCCTGTTGTGGAATATACCTCTGTTGTGAAGCCAGTCCTTTACACTAAGTTCAACTGAGCCAAGCTGATGATGGCTGGATGAGGAGTTGTGTATGAGTGTGTGTCTGTCTATGTGTGTCTGTATGAGTGTATGTGTGTGTCTGTGTGCGTGTGTCTGGGTGAGTGTGCCTGTGTGAGTGTGCATGTGTGTGTGTGTGTCTGTGTGAGTGTGTCTGTGCGCGTGTGTCTGTGTGTGTGTCTGTGCGCGTGTGTCTGTGTGAGTGTCTGTGCGCATGTGTCTGTGTGTGTGTCTGTGCGCGTGTGTCTGTGTGAGTGTCTGTGCGCGTGTGTCTGTGTGAGTGTGTGTGTGTCTGTGCGCGTGTGTGTGTGTCTGTGTGAGCATGTGTGTGTGTCTGTCTGTGTGAGCCTGTGTGAGTGAGTGTGTGAGTGTGTCTGTGCGCGTGTGTCTGTGTGAGTGTGTGTGTCTGTGCGCGTGTGTCTGTGTGAGTGTCTGTGCGCGTGTGTCTGTGTGAGTGTCTGTGCGCGTGTGTCTGTGTGAGTGTCTGTGCGCGTGTGTCTGTGTGAGTGTGTGAGCCTGTGTGAGTGAGTGTGTCTGTGCGCGTGTGTCTGTGTGAGTGTGTGTGTCTGTGCGTGTGTGTCTGTGCGCGTGTCTGTGCGCGTGTGTCTGTGTGAGTGTGTCTGTGCGCGCGTGTCTGTGTGAGTGTGTGTGTGTCTGTGCGCGTGTGTCGGTGTGAGTGTGTGTGTGTCTGTGCGCGTGTGTCTGTGTGATTGTCTGTGCGCGTGTGTCGGTGTGAGTGTGTGTGTCTGCGCGTGTCTGTGTGAGCGTCTCACCCTGAGCGCGGTGATCTCCTCCTCGGCCTCGGCCGTGGTGTCCTCCAGCTCCGTCTTGGCCTGCTGCAGCTGGCTCTCCAGGGCGTGGCGCGCCGCCTGCAGCCCCGAGATCTGGGACTCGCGCTCCTGCAGCGACAGGGTCAGCTCCGACACCTGCCGCTTGATCTCCAGCTTCTGCTCCTCGTGCTCCAGGCCCATCTGGTGGACATCACCAGGACACACGCATGTCAGCGGCGTCACGTGAGGGGGACGCTCCGCTCAATATCAGCCAAGGGCCGGGGAGGTGAACATACTCCCCGCTGTGCGGATATTCAGTGTCACAGCACAACCCTTGAGTGTGACATTTATATTATAACAGTCCTACAACTGCCATTTATTAGTTAACAGCAAGAAGCGACGACAGATTGTTTGTGGTTCCTTATTTACTGGCTCCGCCAACACAAAGAGTTCCACAACTGAACTGGGACTGTTGCCAAGAAACACTGAAAGATTTTCCTGCACACTAATGACTGTGTGCTGCTACAAATCGCAGACATGTTATACTAAGTATCAGCCCTCATGGAATAATAATAATACATTTTATTAAACGCGCTCTTCATTCATAAGAATCTCAGAGTGCCAACAGAATGCCTCTTGTCCAATCAAACCACTTGTTTGGAACTAGCTGTTGTGTACATTGCAGCATCTATGAAACTGAATTAGGGCAAAACTGAACCCAGGCATGCATCCAGGGGTGGGTTTGGGAGGAGAGGGAGCCATTTCATATGATTCAGCCTGAGCAGGTGATCTGTGAGCCGTGGAGGTGCCAACCTTGTGGTAAAGTGTCCCATGACTGTTGAGAGAAGTACACGGGTCCGACAAGCACTGCCAATGTTAGGGTAGAATCAACTACCCAAAGTCGTTATATGAAGTTTAAAACTTAGAGTGATCACTGCTGTTGACATAAATACAAGCTGTGGTTGAAAGACTCCTGCTGTTGCTACATAAACCAGTGACAGGCGTTTGGCCCGTGTCGAATTGAGAGTCTCTGGCGTAGCGATCACAGGTGTTGGAACATACATAAGGTACTGAGGCACTGGGGAGATGGTCCCTCTGCTGTCACAGCCTCTAGGCTCGGGAACAGAACACCATTTGGTTTGAAATCCCGTCTTTGAATACATCCTACTTCCCTGGCTTTCAGCTCAATTGCTTTTGTCTTTTTGTCTGTTAAACCTACTTTGTGGCTGTCTGGCTTGTCGATTGTTCAGCCCTTCGGTCGACTGTTGTCATCGTTAGCGGTGTCCAGCTCCGCCCCCTCACCTCTCTTAGCCTGGTGTCTAGCTCCGCCCCCTCACCTCTCTCAGCCTGGTGTCTAGCTCCGCCCCCTCACCTCTCTTAGCCTGGTGTCTAGCTCCGCCCCCTCACCTCTCTCAGCCTGGTGTCTAGCTCCGCCCCCTCACCTCTCTTAGCCTGGTGTCTAGCTCCGCCCCCTCACCTCTCTCAGCCTGGTGTCTAGCTCCGCCCCCTCACCTCTCTCAGCCTGGTGTCTAGCTCCGCCCCCTCACCTCTCTCAGCCTGGTGTCTAGCTCCGCCCCCTCACCTCTCTTAGCCTGGTGTCTAGCTCTGCCCCCTCACCTCTCTCAGCCTGGTGTCTAGCTCCGCCCCCTCACCTCTCTTAGCCTGGTGTCTAGCTCCGCCCCCTCACCTCTCTCAGCCTGGTGTCCAGCTCCGCCCCCTCACCTCTCTCAGCCTGGTGTCTAGCTCCGCCCCCTCACCTCTCTCAGCCTGGTCTCCAGCTCCGCCCCCTCACCTCTCTCAGCCTGTTCTCCAGCTCTGCCCCCTCACCTCTCTCAGCCTGGTGTCTAGCTCCGCCCCCTCACCTCTCTCAGCCTGGTCTCCAGCTCCGCCCCCTCACCTCTCTCAGCCTGGTGTCTAGCTCCGCCCCCTCACCTCTCTCAGCCTGGTCTCCAGCTCCGCCCCCTCACCTCTCAGCCTGGTCTCTAGCTCCGCCCCCTCACCTCTCTCAGCCTAGTCTCCAGCTCCGCCCCCTCACCTCTCAGCCTGGTCTCTAGCTCCGCCCCCTCACCTCTCTCAGCCTGGTCTCCAGCTCCGCCCCCTCACCTCTCAGCCTGGTCTCTAGCTCCGCCCCCTCACCTCTCAGCCTGGTCTCCAGCTCCGCCCCCTCACCTCTCAGCCTGGTCTCTAGCTCCGCCTCCTCACCTCCCTCAGCCTGGTCTCCAGCTCCGCCCCCTCACCTCTCAGCCTGGTCTCTAGCTCCGCCCCCTCACCTCTCTCAGCCTGGTCTCCAGCTCCGCCCCCTCACCTCTCAGCCTGGTCTCTAGCTCCGCCCCCTCACCTCTCAGCCTGGTCTCCAGCTCCGCCCCCTCACCTCTCTCAGCCTGGTCTCCAGCTCCGCCCCCTCACCTCTCTCAGCCTGGTCTCCAGCTCCGCCCCCTCACCTCTCTCAGCCTGGTCTCTAGCTCCGCCCCCTCACCTCTCTCAGCCTGGTCTCCAGCTCCGCCCCCTCACCTCTCTCAGCCTGGTCTCTAGCTCCGCCCCCTCACCTCTCTCAGCCTGGTCTCCAGCTCCGCCCCCTCACCTCTCAGCCTGGTCTCCAGCTCCGCCCCCTCACCTCTCTCAGCCTGGTCTCTAGCTCCGCCCCCTCACCTCTCTCAGCCTGGTCTCCAGCTCCGCCCCCTCACCTCTCTCAGCCTGGTCTCTAGCTCCGCCCCCTCACCTCTCTCAGCCTGGTCTCCAGCTCCGCCCCCTCACCTCTCTCAGCCTGGTCTCTAGCTCCGCCCCCTCACCTCTCTCAGCCTGGTCTCCAGCTCCTGCAGGCGGCTCCTCTTGCTCTGCTCCTGCACGCTCATCTTGTCCAGGTGCTCCTCCAGCTTGGCGTTCTGGGCCTCCAGCTTCCCCGCCTGCGACTCCAGGTAGAACTTCTGCTGCCTCAGCTCCGAGATCATCTCCTCCTGGGCCTTCCTGCCAGGGTCACACACACAACACATGGCTCGGTGACAACACAGGGGGGAGCAGGAAGACTGAGGGAGGTGACACATCAGACTCATGGAACCCATGAAAAACATGGAAGTTCAAAGTGTCATCGTACTTTTCACCCGGTAGATCCCTGTTGTATTTTGTTTGGTTTGAAATGCTTCTTGTTGATCTCAAATATCTAAACAGGCCAGCAATTCACTAATATTGGATGGATGCATTTACGATGAATCATGCATTACTATACATCCATTCTACTGTACACCAAACAACACAGAGTCCATGAACCCAAACGGCAATAGGATATCAGCTGACTGCTCTTTTCTTCATCTCCTTGATGTAAGTCGCCTGTTTATGCACTGTACAGGAATCCGGCATCTCAAAAAGTGCACAATAATAGGTTGGTCTTTCTCTCCAGGTATAGGCAGCTCTATAACATGACACTTCCTTTTAACAACATGCAGCAGAGCTTGCAAATCTCTGCCTTTTGGATTGTCAGCGATCCTGTCAAACTCAAGGATTTAACCAGCTTGTGAAAATGACCAGTATTCATGGTAGTTATGGCAACAGGCCGACAGTCTGATCAGATAACTTGAACACAGCAGGAAGGATAGGGTGTCATGGAGGCTGACACAGCAGGAAGGACAGGGTGTCATGGAGGGTGACACAGCAGGAAGGATAGGGTGTCATGGAGGGTGACACAGCAGGAAGGATAGGGTGTCATGGAGGGTGACACAGCAGGAAGGACAGGGTGACATGGAGGGTGACACAGCAGGAAGGACAGGGTGTCATGGAGGGTGACCCAGCAGGAAGGACAGGGTGACATGGAGGATGACACAGCAGGAAGGACAGGGTGTCATGGAGGGTGACACAGCAGGAAGGACAGGGTGTCATGGAGGCTGACACAGCAGGAAGGACAGGGTGTCATGGAGGGTGACACTGCATGAAGGACAGGGTGTCATGGAGGAGGACACTGCAGGAAGGACAGGGTGTCATGGTGTTTTACCAAACCCCGTTGGAAGGACGGCAAAAACATATTTTCCATCGACAAATGCCTTGATTGTGTTTCTCTGTTCCTCTTTCAAAATGAATGCACTGTCGATGTCTTCTAAAACAGACTCGATGGCAGAATCATAACATCTCAGCTCTCCAGCGGTAGCCATGTTTGTTGAAAACAAATTCAACTCAAGCGCTCTTTGGTGACGTGATTGATTACGTTACTGTTGATCATCTGTCCATCATCGTATAAAGCCCACCCTGACAATTTGATTGGTCCGAACAGCTCTTGTTCGGAATAGTGTTTTCCGGACTGAGCCCCCCCAGACCCAACTTCCCAACCAAATTATTTTGTGGGCGGGATAAGTTTGGCTGGCACCCAGGCTAGTTCAACCCTGCCCTCCCTGGTTCAATCAGATGAATCCTCGGTCTCGACCAATCGGATGCCTCCTCGGTCCCAACCAATCGGATGCATCGATCTCCTCATTTAAACCCTACTTGCCCTCTGTTCGAGAGGTCTTTGTTGTTTGCGCTGTGTAATTACTGAGGCATTATCTAGTTCGGCAGTTTATACTGTCGTTTTCCTGTGTTCTTTTCTTTGGCACCCTTCTACGTTCTCTTCCTCCCCTGAAGAGCTTGTATAATCTTAACACACACTCATTGATTTGTCTTTTCACAAAGTGTCCCGTCATTTCTTCCATGGTGTTAGACTTTGCGCCCCCAACCATGACGACCACACTCACATGTTCTGCTGGGTTTAGATGCTGCTGTTGGCAGCGAGCACACTCACATGTTCTGCTGGGTTTAGATGCTGCTGTTGGCAGCGAGCACACTCACATGTTCTGCTGGGTGTAGATGCTGCTGTTGGCAGCGAGCTTGTTGGCTTCCGAGAGCTCGGAGATGCGCTGCTCCAGGTTCTTCATCTTGGAGTCCATGGCGTTGATGGTCTAGAGACAAGGACAAGGATCACGCCCATATCTTCACCCCTTTTACATTTACAGTTAATTAAAACCTGTGTCCCACCTGCGACAATACCTGACTGTTAATAAATGTATATTAAATCATTCATGCTAAATAAATACAGACCATTTAGTAAATGTATTTTTTTAAAGCCTCTACTGTGTCATTGGATACATTTAGTTCTGTGTTCCCCTTTGAAGCCAGGGTTTGAAAATATATCTAACTTAACGACAGCACATCCTGTTCTGGAAAACAAGCCAGCGTGATTAGTTTATATTCAATTTGTTGAAAGAAATCAAGTTCCAGTCATTGGAAATGGAGGGTATTGGATAATTGTAAAACATGTCACTGGACATGAAAACATGCCTCACTGAGTAAAGACACTTCTCTTCGACAGTCTCAGTGTACCAAGGGGATCCGGCTCCTCCTAGCAATTCACATTTAATTATCATATAGAATTTTGTTGTTCTCGGAACCAAATAATTGGATTACACCACCTCGAAAAATAGAGAACACATATGAAAGTAACCTGTTGAAAATGTATTTTATGGGGGAAATAAATGATGCAGTTGGTCTCCAAGTCCTCCATCACTGTTCAGTGGCATGCCCTAAAGCCTATTAGTTAACTGAAGCCTATCGCATTAAACAGACTACTAAACCGGGATTAATAGTGCAGCCTACGTTGAAGAATACTCAATTAATCAGAGGCATTTATTCTTACGGGATTAAGAATTTAGTAACGAATAGCCACGCACAGAGTAAACAAACAGAAGGAAACGAATGCATCCACAATCTGTTTCTCTATAACCAGACTGTAAGAACTGGTTTCCCTCTGGTCGAAAACATCATGTTTGTCGGCTGGATGTTTGCATTAGTAACAATAGGAGATAGTCACGATGGAAACGTAGCCTCACTGCTTTCTGTTCACTGATGAGTTTGCATTTCTCCCGAGCCTCCTCCTGGTGCTGGGCCCGCTTGGACTCCAGGCTCTCCTTGTCGGCCATGTCCTCCTTCATCTGGGCTTCAAGCACCTGGTGCACGACACCACGTCCGTGGAGGCAAGAATCAGACACGCGTTTGGGATTTTCTGCTGTACTGTTAAATATCCGCTATTTGGATGTCGCTTTGAATTAAAGTGTCAGCAAAAAATTCACTAACATGACACTGTAATTGAAATGAATTGACATTTTAGACAATACTTAAACACCCACCACTCCCTCAACTATACTACTTGTAATGGCTAACTCATTACCTTAATCTTGTCCTCGTAAAGTCTTTCTTTCTGTACCAGGTGGGTCTCCATCCTCTGTGCTGTGGCCTGGGTCTCCCTCAAGTTCTCCTCAAGCTCCTGCACAACGAAAGAACACACACATCCTTACACACACACACACACACACACGTCTTTACACACACACACAGGGCTTTCACCCAGCCCACTGGGTACCACGCAACAGGAAAACGACTACAACGAGACAGGCAAAACACAGAATAAACTGTCAGTCGGTGACGGCAGGTGTGAACTTGCTCTGAAGATCTCGGGAGTCCGGAAGTCTCCGGTAGCGCTGCCCGTTCATGCTGTCAGGCAGGCAGGGAGCGTGAAGGCCAGAGGACGTGCTAGGCTCTCCAGAAGCCCTGACTGTAGCGCAGGAGGGGAACCCCCGAATGAGGCGCGCGTGTGTGTGTGTGTGCCAGCAGTAGAGGAAGGGAGGCTGAGGGGGAGAGGGGAGGGCAGGGAGGCTGAGAGGGAGAGGGGAGGGCAGGGAGGTGAGAGGGAGAGGGGAGGGCAGGGAGGCTGAGAGGGAGAGAGGAGGGCAGGGAGGTGTCTTAGTGGGCTTTCTGTCTCACCAGGATCTTGTCGGCCATCTGCTGAATCTGCTGGGATTTGGTCTGTATGTCGTCCTTAAGCTTGTTCTCCCGTCGTTCCACCATCTCCAGTCTCTTCACCTGGTTCTCCAGGGTCTTCCTGCCCTCCTGTCCACACACACACACGTGTGAGCGCACACACACACAGGTAAAAAAAGGTAAGCTTCTCCTGTCCTTTTCTTGATGGCCTAAGGATGGAGGGGACTTCGACTAGGGTTGGGTATCGTATCGGGTACCGGTACCTAAACAATTCCGATTCTGATTCTTGAAAAACTGAAGAATGACATCAAAGAAAGGCTCTTATAGTTTTTTTCAATTGAAAATGATTAAATGTAACAATATATTAACGTTTTAAAGTAGTCTACTTAAATATATAATAAGTAAACCTAAGTCACCTAACACACAACTACAATAACTTAACAATAAATAACAGTTAATAATAGTTATAATAGTATAGTAACACTATTAACAAGTAACTAAGTTGGTATACTAACTAAACCAGCTTCAAACTTTAGCAGTTCTTTTGCAGAAAAATGACCATATTTGCCTTCTCTGGACAGATACGACACCTCTCCCGACTTATGGCATGTCCTGCACAGGATAGTCTCAGATAGTCTCAAAGAGGCCTGTACACACAGGTATGAGTTTGAAAGGGCAGACAAATTGGGGAGGCTGTCCCGGGCCCAGGGCAAGCTGTCGAACACGCTGCATCCCTCTGCTTTAAGAAGTATCCTGTGTGTCGCTGCATGTTTCAATAAATGCGACGTGCTTCCCCCTTTGCACGTAATCGTTTTGAAACATTTGTTGCATTTTGCGATGCCGGAATCCTTGGCTGTGAAATACAGCCACACTTACGACCGCTTAGCTCTAGGCATTTTAAATGCACTAAAAGCTAGCTAGCTAACGATAGACTAGCAGAGCAAGTGTGGGGGGACTATGGCGGTGTGAATATGTTCAGTACTGGGGGGGGGGTGAAAGTGCCTGTACCTCCGTCTCCCTCAGGTGTCTCCGGAGTGTGTCACTGGGGTCGGTCTTGCAGCGTAGACGCTCCAGCTCTCGCTCCAGACGCTCTTTAGCCTGACGGATGTTCTGCAGCAGCTCAGTGGCTTCTGTGCTGGCTTTCACTGCCTGAAGGACACAAGCACAGATTCTAAGCATTACACCCGACTGGATGACAGAGTTTAAAGTTGACATTAGTGCACTTTGTCTGGGACAATGACAACGTTGTCAACAAGGACAACAGCTTGTGGAACCATCTAAACGTGGAAAACAGCAGGATATGTTCCGAGTAGTGCTGTGCAATATGTAAAATAAAATATTGAAGATAATCGTCAGAAACGATGCCCCAACAAACACAAGGTGTAGTTTACATTCCAGGATTGTTGTCAATTCCTTTTAATAGATTGACCAGGATTGCCTTATTAGTCGGCAGGATAGACAGAACTCCAAAAGCTCTGGAAAGACAGATAGAAAGTCTCGCGATATTAGCACTCGAGACACAAAGATGACAACTATCAAGCGGTTTCAGGGGCTCTGGTCTGTCGATTATCACGGCCCTTCAACAGTAATTACTGAAAAGGAAAATCCCTGAGGGATTGCTTAGTGGAAAGGCATCAGTGACCTACAAAGGGCCTTCTGTACATGATTCCTCAATACTTACGACTTCCCTTTGAAATATGTGGCCTGCAGACACAACATGCTTATTAAAGGCCTATGCAACGGACATTAAACACTGGTTTCTAAGACAGATACCACTTAAGTAAAAAGAGGACAATTGTGACAGAACATTCTGGAAATAATACGATTTATCTGTCCAAGACCAGACCATAACGGGTCTTGAATATAATCAAATACATTTTTGTAAGTTAGGTCAAACCATACTGGGTCTGTATGCTGTGCTTGAATATAATAAGTGACATATTTCTGTTCTGTAGACACACTGAAGAATCTGTTGCACAAATGAAAATCTAAAAAGATAACCGACTATGCATTTGGATGCATAGATCTATTATTTATTATTGATGAAAATGTAGAAATGTCACCTTTGATAGTTTATCCTGTAGCTCCTGGATCTTGGCCTGCTGCTCAGCATTGGTCTACAAATCAGAGTATATCATTTGAATGTGTAGATAAACAGCAAAGCAAACATTGACCTATATTTATGTTTACAAATGAACCTACAGTACCTCAGAAATCAGTTAAAAATGTATTTTTACAAAGTATTTGCTCTCAGCTTCAACTCAACACACAAGCACATCTCACCACCACACAAGACATGTTGTTAAGATGCAACGTACCTTCTCAAGCTTGGCAAGCAGTTCCTCCACCTCAACCTTCCCCTGTTCCTTAGCCTTCAACACAAACACAACATCAACACCCATGTCTGTATGCTTGGATGGTTGTTCTTGGAATAAGCGGAATGCAGTATACAAAGTTGTCTGGCCTGATGAAATTCAAATTGAAACCTATATGATTAGCACATTGGATTGCTTAACATCAAGATGTGCTGGATTTAATATACCTGCAGTCTTCAAATGTCATTAAATATAGTAAATCATTTTTTTTTGTATTATAAACTCTTTGTAAGGATAGGATCATATCTGTTTTATTAACATGAAGATGTAGGAACTGGGACAAAACCTATGATAAGAGGGTTTTTGGTCAAATACAATATTTGTCACAGCCTTCCCAAGCCTCCTGTTGGGTTTGTTTCATGTTAATTCTGTGTTCCCGGTCCAAAATGACCACCTGTTACAGCTCATTATTAATCAATAATGAATATATATATTATCACCTAATGTTGTTAGAAAAAAAGAAATGTATACAAATGTATGGATTCTTTTGACAATAACAAACACTCAGATGAAACATATTCATGCCGTGTGTGGTCAATCAGATAACATGACCTAGAATACATTTTTGAAAGAGAAAACTTCGGTATAAATTGACAGAAGGGTTAAATCCGAATTCCCTCAGACTCTTTTCGCATTGCATCATTCTGGAAAAGTGATTTAAACTAGAGTATCTGTTTTCAAGTACAATATCTGTTGGTCATTAAAAGTGCCTAAAAGGCTTAAAGTGTGTTAGGCAAGTTTTGCGAAGCTAGCTATTTCAGCTTCTGTTTGACACAATTCAACCCTAAATACTCCCTTCAAACCCACTCCCACTAAACTACAGTAATGAGCATTGAGTGGGGGGGGCAGAGTGCACATAGGTAGGTAGGTAGACAGACAGGTAGCCCGTCCAATCATTAATCAGGGTACGGCCTAATGATTTGTTGTGTTTATTAGAGTCTTACGACACCCACAGATGTAGAATTGATGAGTTGATTCATATTACCGTCAAACCTGTATGTGTATTGGTTGCTATCAAGATGTGAATTTTATTTAGGCAAATATGACAAAAAGTGCTTCTCAAACACATTAGATACCCTGCTTTGTTGAGCATTAACAGTGAGTGAATACACAACAACACAGGCTATATCTGCTCTTGCCAAAGTGAACACCCTATCCGCTGGTTTCCACTGGCAACAGGAACGCACCTTCTGGATTCTCTGTTGGTAGTCCGCTGCCTTGCGCTTCAGCTCCTCGGCGGTCTGCCTCGAGTCTCGGAGTTCGGACTCGTAGAGATCACTTCTCCGACGCGCAGCAGAGAGGTCCTCTTCAAGCTGCCTGATGGTCACCTGCATCTCCTCCAGCTGGGCATGGTACTCCTGCCACAGAGAGGATGGGGAGTCAGGATGGGGGGGGTGAAGCTGTGGTGCAGTCAGACTGAAATACTGTTCAAATTATACTTTCAATTCTCAATTCAATTCTATACCCCTGTAAATGACGTTGGCTTCAGCCACTACCTTTCTCAGTGCTAAAAATGGGAATTGATACACTGTTTTGATGAGTGGTTGCCACCTAATGACGCTTGGCCAAAAGCTGTTCAAAATTGGCATATAAGGCCCAAGGGATGCGATTTGAATACATCTTTACTTACAAGTTTGTCTAGCAAGTATCCCAGAAATCCCAATGGTATAATTACCTCAAAAGAATTGAGACCCAATCATGTTTTAGTGTCAACAACTGGAAAACATAGGTCCAAAATTACCTGCTCTTTGATCTCCTGGAGCTTGCTGCTTTGCTCCCGGATATCATGCAGAAGCTGCAATGCTTTGTCATCTTCCTGAGAAACCTCAACACGCGCTTGCTCCAAACTCCTCTTCAAGCTCTGTAGGAAAGACAGAAAACTATCACATTTTCTAAATTGTGTCTCATAAACACATGAACTGTCAACATCTCATCTCTGCTCTTCTCCGACGATACTTATTTTGAAGAAACATAGGGAGTCTTAACAGATGAACACTTGCAGATGTGACAAAGAGGGAAAGGGAGGACAGCTGTAAAATCGTCGTTCAGGATATCGTGCTAACTTAATATCCTTCCGCCAAGAAATAAGATGTTCTGTTGTGGCAGCAAACCTGAGCTTTTCAGGACTTCTACACGCTCTGAACTGTCATGGTTGGAGTGGCCTCTTTGAGGCGTGAACCGACCAAGTGACACCAACTTGGTAACAAAGCCAGCAACGTAAAGTGGTAAACCCAGAATCTCCAATACGGACCACTTGTGGTGTCTAGAGATTCCCAAGTATGACATGTAGCTGTTTATTTGGAGGGCCTAATAAGGAAACTGAAAAGTTCTTGCCACTACTGTCTGTCTGTTAAATATTGTATTTGTGATTTGTCTGTGTGCCCCTCCAGTCCCAGTATTAACTTCACTAAGGACCTATGTACACAGAGATCCCACATGTTGCCTTAACAAAGACCAGTCGTTGTGCCAGCTCTGCTTGTTTACACTGAACCAAACAAAGCCGGCATAATGCCGACTCGTGTGTGATGTCAGATTCCATGCCAGCATTTCAGAATCACAGGCTTGTGTATCTTGTCAACTTGTCTATCATGCAAATGTGAAAATGTATATCGCTGTGTACCATCACACCCAACAATTTAAATGATCACAAATATGATTTACTCTCAAGATGTCTATGCCACTGGCTCTCTATGCAATACAAAATATTAGTTCAACTGTTGCATAGATTTTATTAATAAAATATTGACAATTCTAACTGTTTGCTCATTTTAAGTGTATATAAATTAGAATCAATGACGTAGTACCAATTTATCACAAGGTGACTGATTAGAAAATAATGGATTTGAATAATTTATCTTTGGGAATTCTATTCACACATTTCCTCCTCAAAACTCGGAAGCAAACATAGGAAGCAGTTAAGAGACTCAAAAAATAATATTGTAAAATATTTGTTATTCATCATTTAATTTTGTGTTCATTTTTTTTTGCCAATACGTGGTATTTTGTTTAGGCTTTTTGTTGGTTTTTGGTTCATTCACAATGGGGCTTTGGAAAAGATAAACTGCAGTATGTATGGTCCAGCAGCAGATAATTACAGATATTAGTGGACAGTTAACTCCCAAAGTGGGCTTTTGTATAGAATGAGGGTAAATCACTGTTTACATATAAACTTTTTAACATTTAATGTCTTTAGACTATAACCATCGACAGTGGCATTTAGTCAGAATGCAAGTGTATATTTTCCCCTACTCAAACATTCCTCTGAATGTAGGAAGTTAGTGAGCCAGCATGGCAACTGAAAACACAGAAAATTAAATAATTCAACTACTCCAAGCTACCAGCAGATGGAGAGAACAAGCTAGATGCAGAGTAAAGCCACTCCTATCTCAGCATATTGCTCCACCTCCAGCTTCTGTTTAGTAGTGTATTGTGGTACAACTTTGAATAAAGGGTGACAACTAAAAGATCTAAACACCATCTAATACAAGTAAAGGATTGGACATTGTTCTTGCTTGGCAGTTACTGACCAAGACAAGCTTGCTTACGTTGTATTAGCTAGCTATTGTAATGACACTTGACATAGTCTACCTCCCTTAGCAATACAAAACTGCCAGAACTTTCTTCACCTAATGCTAAACCCGAGTTATACAACGGTGTGACTATCACTAGCATCCTCTTTGTATCTTAAAGAGTAACAACACAATTTCAGCCTTATCCCTTTAGTTATTATCGAGCTAAATGCCTTCTGGTGAAAAGTTTTGAGTGGGAATTTTTCATAAATATTCATTTTAGGGCTTCATTAAGCACTGGAAGTGATAAACGAACACGGCTGTTTCTCATGTCAAACAACGCTGAGGTCGCTGAAACCACACCCACTCGCAAGAAAACTTCTCCTCTCTCAACTGTCAAATACCGCTACAACAAAAGGGTCAGACTCAACAACAAAAGGGTTAGACTCAACAACAAAAGGGTTAGACTCCACAACAAAAGGGTTAGACTCCACAACAAAAGGGTTAGACTCCACAACAAAAATAGATGCTCCTTGCAGAATTGTTTGAGCCTCACGAGCCAGAATCAAATTCAGAGGACATTGACAGTTCAGTCTTGTCCTTCTCGGTCTGAAACCGAATGGTAATTGTTCTCCCTTTTTACGCAAGTTAGCAAGCTAGAGTAGCATGACATCCAAATAACGTTAGTCTATCAATACAAAAAAGTGTATTTATTTTAATAACAGCTTATGCGCTTTAGTTACTTGTGTTACGGGAGGGGCTATGCTCAGTGAGTGTTAGGGGAGGGGCTATGCTCAGTGTTTTTAGTTACTTTCAAAGTCACCTCCAAGTCAATGGAATAATCAATCATTATGGAATTCCATTAACCTGCAGTCTCAACCAACTGCATGATTTAGTATTTCCTGATTTTAATTCTATATTTCATTTTACATTTTGCTAACCTGTACTTGTTTACTATTTCAATTCAATATTGTGTAGATTAATGGGAATAAATGGTTGAATATATTTTTAATTGGGACTGGGGGAGGAGCCATGGGGCAGCAGGACTGGGGGAGGAGCCATGGGGCAGCAGGACTGGGGGAGGAGCCATGGGGCAGCAGGACTGGGGGAGGAGCCATGGGGCAGCAGGACTGGGGGAGGAGCCATGGGGCAGTAGGACTGGGGGAGGAGCCATGGGGCAGAAGGACATCAACTTTTTAGTGATGCTGGGGCACATCAACCAACCACGTAAACCATATAGAAACACCAATCAACGTAGTAGCCACCTAATGCTTAGCCATCACCACCCTTCAAACCACCACCAAACAAGAACGCTTACAGTGAATGAACGTAACTAGCTTCCTAGCTAGCTGTACGTAGATACGTATGTAGCGGATAGAATCAATTAATCAGTAAATCAGTCAATATATTATTTTATCTGTGATTTTGTTTTTCGGCGACCGTTCCATCGCATCTTAAACCATGTGCCGGATGGGTTCTAGGACCTGCCTCAGAGGCTGCTACCTCAGAGGCTGCTGCCGCAGAGGCTGCTGCTGCAGAGGCTGCTGCTGCAGAGGCTGCTACCTCAGAAGCTGCTACCTCAGAGGCTGCTGCTGCAGAGGCTGCTACCTCAGAGGCTGCTGCTGCAGTGGCTGCTACCTCAGAGGCTGCTGCTGCAGAGGCTGCTGCTGCAGAGGCTGCTACCTCAGAGGCTGCTGCTGCAGAGGCTGCTGCTGCAGAGGCTGCTGCTGCAGAGGCTGCTACCTCAGAGGCTGCTGCTGCAGTGGCTGCTACCTCAGAGGCTGCTGCTGCAGAGGCTGCTGCTGCAGAGGCTGCTACCTCAGAGGCTGCTGCTGCAGAGGCTGCTGCTGCAGAGGCTGCTACCTCAGAGGCTGCTGCACGCTCTACTGACAGCCTACTTGTATGAATCTGTCACCTTTTTCACCCCTGGTGAGCATCCCTATAGTTGAGTTTTTATGTTTGTTTTATTGCAGGGGGAGTTTATTTGTATTTATGCCTTTTGTATGCAAGGCTACCTGTAACGTAAGTAAAAAGGTTCACAATAAATCTACAACCAAACCCATTTCTGTTGTTATTATTTCATTCATGGAATGACTCAATGAGTGTGGAGGAGGGGTTAGGTAGAAGGGTGGGGGTTGTATCAAACTAACTGACGTAGAAGCAGGCATCATTGATGACTCACGCTGCACTCTGTGATGTAGGTGGCGAGGTCCTGCTCCAGGACGCTCCTCTGGGTCTCAGAGGCCTTCAGCTCCACATCCTTCTGCTGGAGCACCGACTCCAGGTCCGTCATCTTACGCTGAAACTTGGAGATCTCCTGCTCCATCTTCTCAGTCACACAACACATGGAGCACTTTTATGATGATGCCAGGCAAAGACACACTTCAAACTATTCACTTCCAACCACTTGATAAAAACTAATTGAATGGGTTATTTCCCTGTGACTAGACACAATATCCCTTTGCTGGCAAAAGTTTTAAAAATTATAATAATACAAAATTAACAAAAACAGAGATATATGTGGGAGGTCAATAGCCGATAGCCAAAGTATTCTGCAGTTTGCAGGCCGTAGTTCTGTGATCAGTACTGAGCCCTGTAATCCTGTGAATCTTGATACAAAGTTGCAGTGAAAAAACGGACTAGACAGATGCGTGCTGTGTTTTACTCTGTAGTGCTAAAGGTTAATTTGATCACTAACAAGCACAAATGAGCTGCGACTACCTTTAAGACGCATGGGATTTTTGAGAATTTTTGAGAACCAGCCGACAGCGCGAGCTAGTCGCATAGAAAAAATACAATTTAGTTAATGAACCCTGCCATGTTTCACCCCCAAAAATTTACAAAATATAAGCCGCCGTGACAGTCATGGCTAGCTGAGGAGCGGAACAACTTGAAAAGCCTTCCACATTCTTGAAGTCATATGATTATTAATGATAATATTCAAATGAATGGAAATAAAATTGTATCTCCTTTTTTGCTGATCCAAAAGATTATGAGATGCATGCCTCAAAACCGCAATCAGAACCTTGAGTTTGGTGATCTGTTTGTGATCTACCACTGTTTGTGATCTGTTTGTGATCTACCACTGTTTGTGATCTGTTTGTGATCTACCACTGTTTGTGATCTGTTTGTGATCTACCACTGTTTGTGATCTACCACTGTTTGTGATCTGTTTGTGATCTACCACTGTTTGTGATCTACCACTGTTTGTGATCTGTTTGTGATCTACCACTGTTTGTGATCTACCACTGTTTGTGATCTGTTTGTGATCTACCACTGTTTGTGATCTACCACTGTTTGTGATCTGTTTGTGATCTACCACAGTTTGGGATCTGTTTGTGATCTACCACTGTTTGTGATCTACCACTGTGTGATCTGTTTGTGATCTACCACTGTTTGTGATCTGTTTGTGATCTACCACTGTTTGTGATCTACCACTGTTTGTGATCTACCACTGTGTGATCTGTTTGTGATCTACCACTGTTTGTGATCTGTTTGTGATCTACCACTGTTTGTGATCTACCACTGTTTGTGATCTAGCACTGTTTGTGATCTACCACTGTTTGTGATCTGTTGGTGATCTACCACTGTTTGTGATCTACCACTGTTTGTGATCTACCACTGTTTGTGATCTGTTTGTGATCTACCACTGTTTGTGATCTGTTTGTGATCTACCACTGTTTGTGATCTGTTTGTGATCTACCACTGTTTGTGATCTGTTTGTGATCTACCACTGTTTGTGATCTACCACTGTTTGTGATCTACCACTGTTTGTGATCTGTTTGTGATCTACCACTGTTTGTGATCTACCACTGTTTGTGATCTACCACTGTTTGTGATCTTTTGTGATCTACCACTGTTTGTGATCTACCACTGTTTGTGATCTGTTTGTGATCTACCACTGTTTGTGGGAGCATCATCCAGCTCAACACTACTGTAGCACTGACAGCCTCACTCAACTGCAAGAGGCCAAGTTACCCAGCCATCAATCTTATGCTGCCCAAACAGCCCTGACCCATCAAAGCATGGACCAGGAGAGGTTCTAGACCATTTGAACTGGGGAGCCAAGCTAGGGCCAGCTGTACCATTAGGGGGACCAGTTACATTAAACATTATTGCCGTCTTATAGTTTTCTTCAGTGTATCGCAGGCATTAACTGGCAAAATACCATGTTTCATAATTATTCACACTCTACATTTAGGGGGGCCACAAGGAGGTCCTAGGTTGTTGTCATAGGGGCACTGCCCCCCCCCTCCCATAGGGGCCACTGCCCCCCCTCCCCCCTCCCATAGGAGCACTGCTCTCTCTCTGAAGGTGTGCTGTATCTGGCAGCAAGACGTTACACACAATTTATCCCTTGTCAAATCCTTACGCTTTGCCCATTTTCCTGCTTCTAACGCGTCAACTTTGAGGAGAAAATGTTCACTTTCATGCCTAATATATCCCATTCACTGACAGGGGCCATGATAATGAGTGTTATTCACTTCACCCGTCAGTGGCATTACTGTTATGGCTGAACGCTGTACACTTGCAACATATATTTCCATTGAAATAACCAAAACAAAGGACTTAAGACAAAGATCTAAATTTGCAAAATACCTGCTGAAGAAAATCCAACGTGATGGATTCAGTCAACTGCAATAATGTAGTCATGGGGGCTTGATACTACAATCAATTTTTTTATAACGTTTTTAAAAACAATTCACTTACACCAATATGAGGTGTTGTGTTTAGCCAGGTAGGAAAAAGCATGTTGTTTCAGTTGAATTTGATGATTGACACATTTCACAAGGTGAGACTTTGATAGACTTGAGAACGCCCTTTTATTTAAGGGGTCCAGCAGCAGCAGCACCAACCTTGTGACATTTGTCTTGAGTTTCCTGTAGTTCTTTGCTTTTGATGTGAAGCTTTTTTTCCATGGAGTTCGTCTTGGCCGGGGAGTTGAAGCCAGCAGCAGCTAACCTAAGAGCAAAAAATGTCAAAAAGTGGCACAAAAATAAACTTATGAAAACAATGGTCCCGTGCAAAAAGGTGAAATCTTACAGGAAATCCTGATAAATATGTTTTGTTATAAAGTGAAAATATGTAACTGGGTGCTGTCAATAGTACCTACCTCTTCTGATGACTATGTATCTATGGGAATGTTACTTGCTGGCAAAAATCATTGCTAATCAGTCTCGCCCAAGATGCTAAGCTTTCAAAAAACAGATGACCTGTTTAGTAAGTAACCTATCAGCTTTACCTGCAGAGTTCATTACCTTTGCCAAGAAAGCTGACTCATCAGAACTCAATGATTGTATTTGGACAACACATCTGGTGCTTATGGTTGAGTTTTTTGCTCTGAAAATTTGAAACCTATAGAATCTGATGAACGTATCCTGAAATCACAACAATTCACTCCGATGAATGAATTACATGAATGAATGAATGATGAATGATGGATGACTGAATGCAGTTGGTTAGTCCTCACCAGGGTGGATACTTGGCCAACCAAGTTTATTCCGTTTTTCTATATTTTATAAACCTCCTTAAACTTTCTATAGGCTCTTGTTGGAAACTACAAAAACAGAAGCATAAGAAACCCTAGAAAGGTTCCCCTGTGTCCCATTACGGCTCAGTGTTTTCTGCTTCTGAGGAATCCCTATTAGGTCTCGCGAAGTGGGTTTCCATCGCCTTGTTTTGAACATGCAGAAGAGAACACGGACTGATTGCTCTCCTGTTTTCGTTCACACCACCAGATGACTGTGGGGCTGGAGGAGAGGTGTGGGGCTGGAGGAAAGATGTGCAGTGGTGTGGGG
The DNA here is from genome assembly GCA_903064625.1 of Mallotus villosus. NCBI lineage: Eukaryota > Metazoa > Chordata > Actinopteri > Osmeriformes > Salangidae > Mallotus > Mallotus villosus. Next base: position 181,348 of record CAEFZP010005833.1, on the reverse strand, counting down.
CTGGAGGAGAGATGTGCAGCGGTGTGGGGCTGGAGGAGAGATGTGCAGCGGTGTGGGGCTGGAGGAAAGATGTGCAGCGGTGTGGGGCTGGAGGAGAGACGTGCAGCGGTGTGGGGCTGGAGGAGAGATGTGCAGTGGTGTGGGGCTGGAGGAGAGAGTGCAGCGGTGTGGGGCTGGAGGAGAGAGTGCAGTGGTGTGGGCTGGAGGAGAGACGTGCAGTGGTGTGGGGCTGGAGGAGAGATGTGCAGCGGTGTGGGGCTGGAGGAGAGACGTGCAGCGGTGTGGGGCTGGAGGAGAGACGTGCAGTGGTGTGGGGCTGGAGGAGAGACGTGCAGCGGTGTGGGGCTGGAGGAGAGATGTGCAGCGGTGTGGGGCTGGAGGAGAGACGTGCAGTGGTGTGGGGCTGGAGGAGAGATGTGCAGTGGTGTGGGGCTGGAGGAGAGACGTGCAGTGGTGTGGGGCTGGAGGAGAGATGTGCAGTGGTGTGGGGCTGGAGGAGAGATGTGCAGTGGTGTGGGGCTGGAGGAGAGTGCATGGTGTGGGGCTGGAGGAGAGTGCAGGGTGTGGGGCTGGAGGAGAGATGTGCAGTGGTGTGGGGCTGGAGGAGAGATGTGCAGTGGTGTGGGGCTGGAGGAGAGAGTGCAGCGGTGTGGGGCTGGAGGAGAGATGTGCAGTGGTGTGGGGCTGGAGGAGAGATGTGCAGTGGTGTGGGGCTGGAGGAGAGACGTGCAGTGGTGTGGGGCTGGAGGAGAGATGTGCAGTGGTGTGGGGCTGGAGAAATGAAAGAGCAGCAGAAAGGGAAGAAAAACCAGAGGGGTGGGAAAAGCAGCGAGGTGGGGGTGGGGACTAAAAAACATCCTGGTTACCATAGAAATACATTCTCTTCCCCAATCTAGGGCCATCCATTCTCTGACTAATCTTGTAGCGCATTTAGACATTCTCCTCCTGCTGCTGCTGCTGTCTGCATCCTCATTGCAAAAGCACAATGAACCATCTTAAAAACAGTGCTGTAGGTGAGGACAATAAACCACACAGGAGATGGTCAACTAAATGCAGCACAGATCAATGGTGATCAAAACCAGCTTGGAAAACCCCAGTAACACCGCTTCACAAGCACAGAAATGAGAAGAAAGAGACCGAGGGGGACCCCCCCTCTTCCCAGCAAACCCACCGCTGACACACTCACTAGAATACCAACCATCTCTAATGGCAACACAACACAAGGCACCTTCTCATGCCAGCCCACTGGTCTGTCTGGTCTCCTAGTCAGGTAAACACACAGAATGACTCATTCCAAACCCCTCCTTTCCCTACAACCAAACCAGGAGATTAGAGACACGTTAACAATGGTGGAGGAGACCAGTCAATGATAAGCAGAGTGTTCTAGAAAAGGGAGATCCCCACCTCTGTCTGACACAGGGAACTGCCCAGCCCACTGGAGGCGATGGGCAAAGCAAGCAACCCCATACAGCTTTCTACAAAGCGCAGCATACAGCATGTAGTGATTGGATGCCTTGAGACTGTTGCCGTGGCGATTGCTCCGGCTCATGCTCGCTGCCGCCACCTGTTTCTGACGAAGCTTAGCGTCGGGTTATAGGAGGCATGTTGGTACCATCAACTGGCGATGCGAGGGGGTACTCACTCAGACTTGGCCAGCGCCGTCAAAGTCCTGCTGAAGAACCAGCCTAGAAAGGGCAGGTCCTGGCCCTGGAAGCCCGACGGCAGGGGTCCTTGTTGGGCTTTTGCTGGCCGGGGCGCAGGCTTCTCCGGCTCCTCGAAATTGGAGGTGTCATCCTCTGCGCGGAGCGTGGGGACGAAAGGAGGGAGAACTGCAGGAGAAGGGGATTGGGAGCAACAGAGTCAATGTGCATCAAATGAGGCAGTGGAAAATGGGGGGAAGGAAAGAGAAAGGGAGGCGTGTTGGGGGGGGGGAGGGAGGAGGCGGTAAGGCTATAGTGCGGCACACACACTCTCGAGCTCTCACTGCCTCTGCCTGTCCCTCGCTCCCTCTCTTGTGCTTGTGCCTTCTCTCTCTCTTTCACACACACACACACCATTCCCCCTCTCTCCCTCCCTCCCTCCCCCTCACTGCAGCAGCCCTGGCTAATCAGCTGGAGTCAGAACCATCTGCACAACTGTCAACAGCACGTAATCCATCAATATACCAAACAAACAGCCTCTTGGATTTCAAGCATATTGTTCTCATAGTACATTGATTATCTGCTGAATCTTGCATGGCCAAAAAATAATAATATTCGTCTTTGTATAATAACCACAGTTGAAGTGGTTAGATGTCTTAACTTGGGTCCAAACCGGACAATATTTGTCAGTAGTGTAAATGTGAAGGACAGAAGCAGTTGGTATTCTTGATCAGTGTGATGGCTGTTTGATATATCGCTGTAAATATGTCACAGAAATCATTTCTAAACGTGTCCATAACATCTGTGGATGCAGGCACAGACTGGGAGCGAGTATCTCACTGGTCATTTCTGGGATTGAGCAATCAAGATCATGTGAGGACCTGCAGTTGTCTGACACACTCTTACCATTCCTGGGAACTGCTAGCTGCATGCTAGACACACTGCATCTCAGTATCTCACCACCAACCTCCACTATGTGTGTGTGTGCGTGTGTGCGTGTGTGTGTGTGTATATGTGTGAGAACTATCAATTGTCCTAACAAATCAGGATCTAATGATTTATTTGCCTAAAGGCTTTTCCCATTCCTCAACATTATTGTAAGCAGTCAGAATGGAAGAATTGGGAATATCACTTATTAGACCACTAAAATATATGATTAGAATTTTGCCAGCAATTATTGTGTTTGCTATATGTATGTGCTACGCGGTGCGAGATACTATTTTTTAAACATTTGTTATCTTTCAAATAAATCAGTCAGTTGAACTTTTGTTCAAGACAGACAGGTTTTAGAATGACAGTATATCAGTCTAATGTGTGTCATAAAACACTTGATCATTTACGGAACACTCACATTCTCCCAAAACGTTGCGGTACAAACTTGTGCACTTCCAGGCAGCTTAGAAGACTCAGTTCAAGGCCACAAATAATATAATATCATATTATATAATTAAAATACAATCCTGTCTACGTCCGATCTACGTCACAGCGACCTATCTACGTCAGATCACAGGTTGCATTCTGTTACTCAGCTGGTACAATGCAAAGACAAAGTAATTAATCCATAAAACACTGGCAGGTAGGTCTGTTCTGATATCTGCAATTGATTTAGCTAGTGTCGCTGTTGTTGCTAAATTCAATACATTCGAGGGGGCGGAGATTCAGCTCCTTCAGGCGACACGCCATTCTTCTGTGGTGTGATGAACTTAAAACTCATTTTCAATTCCACTTTACAGGATCTTTAAATTCAAGTTCACATAGTAGGAGTCTATGACTGTCATGGTAAATTAAAGAAAATTGTTGGTTTGGGTTCAGCTTTGCATATAGATCAGCTAGGAGGGGCATACCTTGTCTTAAATTGTTCCAGTCCACACTAGAGAAGAAAGGGTGACACCGAAGTCCCTCGAATCCCAGCCGCTCTTGTGTCGCACACAGTAAACTTTGCACTAGATTTACAAAATGTTTCGAAGATTTTGGTTCCTCTGGAAACTTCAGGGAACTCTGCAAAGGAAACCAAAGGCACAACATAGTTAAATATCAGAAAGGACAATTCTATACAATTTTTCACATAGATACTGTTTACAAGTGAAACAAGTTTTATATTTAGGTTTAAAAAGAAATTAGTCAAAAACTATCATTTGCATGTTAAACGTTTGTAGATTATATATAAAAAACATATATAGATTTTTCAATGTGTTGATTTCATGGACATAAAAACAGTGCTTAGGCCGCAACTCCAAAAGACACCTCGTTTTGACACCCCCTTAAATAGATAAAAAATACTTTGTGGGAAATGTCACTGAGCCCACACAGTTTATTATTACCAACGCCATACAAAGCTAACCCCCTGCATAACAGATAGGTGTTGAACTAATAACATATATTATATATTCTAAATAACCATAAATTATGATTATTTACACATTTGGGAGACACTACCTTGAAGTTCATAATGTTGTGCGTGGTCTTGCGGGAGGTGCTATCAGTAAAAGGTAATTTCATGTAGATCATCTCATAAGCAATGACACCCTAACGACCACCAGTCACACTCAGATCCGTATCCATCTTCAGACGCCCCGTTCACGGCTGCCAGAACCTCAGGCGAAATGAAGTCTGGGGTTTGAACAGGCACCGCAGGAACTACAACCTGAAAACATAGTCAAAAGGAAGTCTGGGGTTTGAACAGGCACTGCAGGAGCTACAACCTGAAACATAGTCAGATATGCACATTTATGGTGACAAAAAAAGTATTGTAGTATTTTTTGGAAAGTATTTTTAGTATTTTCTGCAGTGGGAATGTAACGATACTTCTTGAGACGATTAAATCGCATTACAAATTTGTAACGATTCAGACAGCAGAGGGCACTATCTCCTTTTGAGTTAGCTTTTAAGATATCGATGCTAACACGGCGCTAACTGGGCCTTCTATAAAATAAAATATAGAGAATATTGTCATTTTTGACTGAGAAACAATTAAAATAATATTTTTCACTTATTATTCTCAGATTTAATTTACTCAAATAAATTTGAGTACACTGGGATGTCGTTTACCTTTTTATCAATTGTGAGTTTGCCAGCCGAACCAAAATCTGCCAACTTGATGTGTCCCGTGCGGTCAATGAGTACATTCTCTGGTTTAATGTCTCTGGAAGAGAAATAATGGACAGATGTCAGAAAATGGAAAAGCGTATTTGGGAACAGGAATGATGTATGTCTTATGATACATGTCATTGAGTGCAACATGCTAGTAACACATGATCTATAGACCTGTATTTGATGCTTTCAGACCATCAAATTAGAGAACAAATATACTATTTTACCAACAGAGATTGTGAAAAGAAGCCATTTAATATGATCCTATCAATAAAATTGCAATTGTCATTTAAAACGTTGACAACATCTACAGTATTGTTGCTATTTTTCGATTTACACACCCTTCCTGCAATCAAACATCTATTTAAAAGCCTGTCTGTTTAAACCGCTTGAATGTTGCCCCTCCCCCCCCCCTCCCCAACCTAAAAAAAGTAAACAGTTGAACCACTATCATGTAATACAACTAGTGTCGCTGATCATTAGGTCTGTACTCTATACTTTGACTTTAATATCATAAATGTATACATTTGTGCATCTACAACAAGCATTCAATCATAAAGACGTCACCTATGGACATAACCCATCTGATGCACAGCATGAATGGCTTCCACCAGTTCTGCCAAGTAGAACTGGCTCATGGCTTCATCGAAAGGGTCATCAAAGCGGTTCATCAGGGCCATAAGGTCTCCACCTGGAAGGTACTCCATCGCCTACACATACACACACAAAATACTAATGAGGGAATCTTAAATGACATCTACATTTATTCATGCCAGATTATAATCGAGGTAATCCACCCCACACGTCTTTCTTTTAAATGACGAAAACCATCATGGAAGTTATGACTTGAGGAAGCACATGCCTCAAACCATCACATGTTCACACATTATTGTGCTATTGATGAAACTAGACTCCTGTCTTGTAGAGTGCATTTAGAGTCAATTCAGCAATCATGCGGACAGGGTTGATGGTAACGTTTGGCCCACTATTACATGAATTCCTCAACTGGGTTTGCTAATGTAAAAACAAGTCAGCTTGTACATCTCAAGATGGTAGAAAACGAAACATCAACATCAGATATATTTGATGAATCACCCATCTTCTACAGAATGTGCATTTCAAATATCCAACGTTTTAATTCCTTCTCATTTTGAACAGGAAGCCAGAGCCTCAGACGTCAGATTGGGTGTTCCTCTGGCAGCCGAGCACACATCTCCAGCACATGAATGGCCGGGCAGTCTGAATGAACAGCAGCCTTCTAGACACGTAACCTAGCAACAGGGCACTGAGAGATTCTAGTCTGACACTTGAACAAAGATGGATTCTTTGTATTTTCACAGTTCAGAACGGCAGCCTGGGGGAGATAGGGGAGCCTGAGCAGACTTGAAACATATTTCCCACCTATTTGAGACGGTAAAGTTTGTCATAGATTATATAGAGAACATAAAATCTATACATGAGCAGATTATATATATATATATATATATATATAATAGCAGTGTGTGCAGTGTTTCACTACCGCTCGAATACTTGCTTGAGCATGTATTCATTTGGAGAAAATTGGGAATATTAATAAATATTTTGCTGGGAATAAAATCACATCACACTGCTTGCTTGCTATTGGGAAACCCACCCTGGTTGTAAGTAAATATGTTAATTGTCAAACAAGTTCATTGTAGATGTAAGAGTAGGTTGAAACCGCTATATGTCACTGTGCTTATTTTTACCAAGAGAGGAATGTCAAGTCAATTACGTTGTCAGACACTGTCAATCAGATACTATCCAATACGAAGAAAGACTGGTTCAGAGACCAGACACTGTAGACCATGTATAGCATCTTCTTAGTGTTTCCATTACAAATACGGCAGTGAAATCACTAACAACTAGTGCTGGCCTAACCATATGTACTCAGGGATAAGAAAACCGTTCATATCCAATATATTTAAAAATGAGGCCCTTTAAATCTACAGAGAATCACAAAAGATCCCACTTCAAATGAGACATCGTTAGCATTCTGTTACAATGAGAACTACCCATCCTTGGAAAACAATAGCAAAACAAAGATTTAGACGGTTGTCATTTAACTGTCACGTGCGGGTAAGGCATAAACTATTGTCCACAGTAGTGGACTACTGTCCACCTTTTTATGCCGTTTTGTACCTTAAATGCAGGTTTGTACCTGGGTCAGTGACAAATAAGGTTTGACAAGATGCAAATTCAAAAATATGTTTTAAAACCTGTTAAAACAACATGCCCAAGGACTGTTAGAATGTATTGTGTTGGTTTCATAGTTTTTATATGACATTTCTACCCTTTTTTACCAAATACGGAACTAATGGCTCTGTATATTGTCAAATGGTGTAACCACAAAGTATGGTTCTACAGGTCTGCATTTAAAAAGCAACAGAAATCAGTCTTTGCAATGTTAGTCACACTAACGCACTTGTTTTGTGTTTATCTATCTCAACCAAAGTCTAGCTTACCAACTTGTTGTAATTCATAATATCTTATAATACGCATATATTATCTTCATAAAAACAATTCAGTCTATAGTTAAATTACTACAATAAGGTTTTTTTCTTCCAAAATATAATTCTGTTTTTATATGATATTCTTATTCACTTCAGTCAGAAGTTACTGTCACCTGTAAATACAATACACTGTCAGCATGCCATTAGAAGTGGAGTTACTAAGACTATGGTTCAGCTCATGTTCAGATCATTTGGCTCGCTTCTGGAACACGTGCAGAGGAGCCAGATGACTTACCAGATAAACGCTGTCCTGATCCTGAAAGGCGTAGATGAGCTGTGGGATCCATGGACTGCTGTTCAGCGCCAGGATCCTCCGCTCCTCCTCAAAGAACACAACCTGAAGAGGGAGCAGGCTTCAGATACACGGCTTGTCAACCACATAGGAAAACATGACTTCCCTTTTCAGTTCTACGTATGTGAATGAATCAAAATGTGAGTTGTAAAATCAGTCCTTCCACCTAAAGTGAGCCGTGGGCCAAATACTCTTCCAGTAAATGCTGGCGCTACAGGATACCCAAGAACCATGTTAAAAAGTCTTTATGTTGTATTTGAACTGAAATATTGAAATGTATGGAACATAGGCTTTCTAGGCATTATGCATTAGGCCTTTTCTAGCTCAGGAAGTACAGACTTTTCAAAACAATCACTATTCTTCTTCCAGCCAGACCCACCAAGATACAACTGTATTATGGTAGAGACAGCCCTTTCATCCATTCTGCTTACTATGTAAAAAAAGAAATCCGACTTCATAATCAACTCAAGTGTTCACAGTACAATAGCGCCCCCATAGGAAACAAAGTGGCTCAATTCTCCAAGTTGTCAAACTTCTGGATGAACTGTCAAGGTATTGAAAATTCCCATTTGATCCGTTTCAAAAAATGTTTTTTGTTTTGTTTTTTACATGTATCCATTTAGCACACACTTTTATACAAATCGACATACAAATAGTGAAAATAGTAAGAGCAGCAGATTATCAAGTAACCAGAGGTCCACAGTTCTGACTGAATTCTGACATATGCAACAATAACAAAATCTCAACAATATCACTGCATAATTCAGCAAATAGGACCACATCAAATCTCAAGTGCAACATCAAAAATGGTGGAGGTGCAGTCCGTTTTGGCAAGATTTTTTCTAATTCAGGAAAAAGACTTGTTTTTGCAGTCTTGCACACCATACAGAGCCACAGCGTCAGAAGTAGCATGAATTATATATGTATGTGTTCAAATTAGGGCAGTTTACTTACATTTCCCTGGGTCCTCAGAGAATCCTTGTCCATGACTTTCAGGGCACACACCTCCCCTGTGGAATTTTCCCGGACAACCTTCACTTCACCATAGCGTCCACGACCCACCAGCCCACAAACGTGAAAATCTTGCAGCCTGGGTTGCAAGTCCTGTAACTCTGACACAACCTCTGAGACTGGAGGTCAGAAATGCACAAAAACACACAAAGTTAGCAAAAACCTTTTGCGGAAATGAATGAAGTATTTATTGCCCCCTTCCTGATTAGCTGTTCACTGATAAGGTCTATACTGATTAGCCAAGTCTGTAAACGCATTGAAACGCATGTTGTATGTAGTATTTTTAGGCTATTAGATTCCCTTAAATCAAAAGTAAATCAAAACTAAGTCATTTGTTATGTGGCTTACAGTTAGGATTGCTAGACGGCCATGATTACAGACTACAGGCCACTGCCTCCATATATGATTAAGATTACAAATGCTTACACTTTTTGACAAAGTTGGCGACATGTTCTATCTTCATGAGTTCCGAGGACGTGCACTCCTGGAACAGTAGAACCAGAGCGTCCAACAGCTCCTCCCGTCCAACACCTCCTCCATGCTGCCGCTGTAAGCTGGTTTTGCCCTAAAGGGAATATAAAACGTCTTTCCATCAACTCACTGACATTGTTCTTATGGGCATTTCACACCTTTGAAGACCTGTCCAAAGCAGAGCCACCGTTCAGAAGTTGTAACTTGGCAAACATTCTGGTGTCCCTCAGTGGCCAATATTGGCCTCCCGGACCCTCCAGGTGAAAACAGAGACAGCATCAGCCACCAAAGCTACATCATTACAACATTGGTGCATGTCACAAGTAACACTTTTGTCTGTGTGTTATCCCCATGTAACTTAATTCAAAACACCCAGGTTCAAAGACAATATTACTGTCCTATAAATTCAGCAACGCCAAGAATGCAGACTGAATTGCGGAATCCAGACATTAAATCTGAGATCTTAGATATGGACAGATTTTGTTATTTTAATTATATCCCCTTACCACTTTTATTTTATGGGGGGAAAACAACTAAAAATGTTTAAAAGAATCCTGAAATAATACAATGACAATTTTACAGGGCTTTACAATACCTTTAGGTTCAGTGCCAATAATTAATTATTATCTGTCCCTCCATATGATCCGCCTCTGTGCCAAATTGTTTATCGTGCACATCATTGGCGAGACAGGGAAAAGGGAGCATGATCTTTAAACATTACAGGCTAGGCCATTTGTGGCATAAACACTGCATCAGTTTAACCAAAGACCTAAAACTCCCTCTCCAGAAAATTAAATGTTCTCTTCGCGACAAACACAACAGAGATGATGTAGAACAAAAATAGTTTGCATAATGAAAAGATGAACATTGTGGGCTTGCATCATTTCTGTGTCTAAATCATTTTGGGGAAGTAGTAAGTCGAGTACATGCGAGGTGTGATCTCATCAGTAGACTATATTCACCTGCAGCAGATGATTCAGGCGGGAGCTTCGACTGGTGATGGGATCCAGAGAGGGGGACTGTGCTCTCAAGGTTCCTTGACTCACATGTTTGAATTTCAGCATTTTGATTTCTTGAGAGCTGATGCCCTGGACAAAAACAAAACAATCCCAGCAGTAGGTGAGTAGATGAGGTCAGATGGAGGCTCTCTTAGGCGGCCCCTGAGGACAAGGACATCGAGAGTGAGATGGATGTAGCTTGCAATTGCATTTAGGATGCAGGGTCTATGTTGGTAACATAAAAATATAGCAACGGTCTGAATTTCCAATGAATGACAAACGATCAGTAAGAGGTGACGAAAGAGGTGCTCTGAACAACGTCCAAAAGTGTTTTCTCGTCGAGTCAGATTGTGTCACTATCTTACACTAAATGACGGCTTTTATTGACGGCTTTTGAATTGAGAGACTATGAATACACGCGTTCATATTTTGACGTGGATGACGTAGAGCTTCTCTTAATAGCTGGCTAGCGGATTTAATACCAGAAAGTCATTAAGTGCTACATACAATTTCAACAAGATATAACAAATGTTATACCCAAATCCTCAAAGGCTCCGTGTCGATTACTTGTCTATACTGTACTACGGACAATGTAATCATATACGAAAAACACTTGTAAAGACGTCCATGTCATTTAGACTCAGCTACTGGTCAGTTAGTGTAACTAGCTCAAAGTGTACAATACAGTACTGTAAATGGTTAGTGTTTATCTTGCAAATGTACAGTAGCTGTAACCCCGCTGAATGCCACGAAACATTATCATAGCCCATTAACGAGATATTTTAATTGACAGTATTCTTTCCTTTTAGAGAAGACGTCTCACTTACCAAATCGTCATGCACCCTTTCACGTTAAAATGTCTAGTTAATTTGAAAATCAAGCGTATACGCTTCCATGTTTTTCAAAATGTACATAAATGTGACGTTAAATTAAACTTTCCTGATTGTCTTCTTCCGGACAGTTTTCAATTTTTGCGCGTTCTCTGCTAACGTCACGCTGCTTCTTGTTTTGCTACTCATGGCAGATGGCAACCAACATTCATGACGTGCATCATCGCCACCTATTGTTTAGGAGTGTGAGGCCGGTGAAATACTATAAAATAAACACCTATTAACTGTACCCTATGTTTCCGAAGAAAGGAGAAAATAGCCCTACATTATGGAGGTCAGAAGTAAGTAGCCTATGTAAATACATAATTACATAATTTATGTAGATATATAATTCAATGCTTTATTGACACCATAAATAAATAAATCACAAAATACATGAGACACTAAATATGTAAATGTAATCTCCTCTCCTCCAGCCATTGCATCAAGAGCTATAGGGGGAATCAGAGCAATTTCAATCAGAGCCATTCTCCTTATTGATCTGAAAAGAGCAAAATTCAAAATAAGACCATATATGCTGACGTGCATGTTAAAACATTAGGATTTCAAGCAGTGGCGATTTTAGACCCTTAGGGGTGCTCAAGCACCCCCAAAAAAATCAGAATGGTCAAATCTGCCAATCAGTTTTCTTGAGCTCATTTGCATATCACGTCAATGATATAATGTCACCGTGTGGAACTGTGGGTCAATTCACCTGGTCAAGGTGGACGCATGGGCGGGTGGACGCCCCTGATTCCACTTTGGAAGTTAGGCAGGCTGCCTGCAGGCTGGCCTCAGGTTGGCCTCAGGTCTCCCCACTTGAAGACGGGGGAAACGGGGAATCTATGTAATAGCGCACCTCTAACTTTGTACAGTAATGCAATTAGTCAAAATCGAACACACTACGAAATACCACCAAATACACCACAATTCATTCATAATACTGTGAATATAGGCCGATAGTTTTACTGACAAATTATTGCATTTTTCCTGGTTTGTGCGAAATCGTCAAAACCCTAAACCTTGTCCTTGTATTACCAGACTTACTACAGGGGAGAAACATTGTGTATGCCCCTCTTATCATTGTGTCTATGAATAATGTAGCTTGTATCATTTATAGTGTCATTATGCTGATTGCCTAAGCTTGTTTACACCTGTATAATCACATGTTGATTATGTCCTGAAACAATCTTGAAAATGATATGCCATGAAGTACATAGCTATTTCTTCAAATACTCATTTGGATTTCTTTCTTAAAACGCTATTTCTTGAAGGGCACTATGGACCAAATCCTACAAATGTATTCCCAAAGTTTTGTTTTAAGGACCTTTTACATCTTTAGCATGACAGTGTAACGGGTATGTAACGAACTTGATCTTGCAAGTTCCGTCAGAGGCACTGTTCACTCCCACCATTTAGGAGATCACTCCCACTGGGAGTCGAACTCGCCACCTCGGGCTTCCCAAGCGCCACCACCACCAACTACGCCAAAGAAAAGCTAGCTTTTCAGTGACGCGGGTGGCTTATTACGTACCTGAGGAGTGAGTTTCACCGCTATGCATCGGCTACATTCACCCCTCAAACTCACTCCGCCGGTTAGCAGGCGCTAACCTCGTGAGATCCGGGTCACGGCACCAATGTAACGGGTATGTAACGAACGTGATTAGAAAATACACTGTGTAAGGCTGGGTGCCCCGCCTCTCACATGCAAAAATTGGGAGCTGTTGGACAGAGTCTCTACTTGACGGGTCTCACACCTCATTGTGTAATATATTGTTATATGTTGATAAGTGAAGATGTCAATATGTGGTCTGATTGGTTGTTCTACAGACAATAGTTTGATATAAAGAGAATTGTGAAGCTTTGTTCTGTGGATTCTTGATCTCCTGAGGGCTTCTTCTCAGCTCTGGCTTCTCCTACTCCTTCTACTTGCTCACCTCTTCTTCTCCTACTCCTTCTACTTGCTCACCTCTTCTCTCTCTGATTTACAATAATCATTGTCGTAGGTAAGAGCCAAAACCTTCATTTTGAAACATGTTTGCCATGTAATTGATTTCATTCATTTGCCATGTTATTAATATCTATTTCATTTCACTTTACTTTGACAATTCAAGCTTTGATTTAACCAATAGACAAAAATGTAAAAAACTGTAATTCCAGCATATTTTGTTGATGTTAATACACTGTTCAGTTTAACCTTCTTCTTTTAAACGCAGGGGTATAGTTTTGGTTGTTTGGACAATATTAAACCCCCCTACAGTTGTGTATTTTTGTTAATTATCCATTATTATTATCCATGTTTATTATCAGACCAAGTTATTACTTAACTCGTGAACACAGTCAAATTTAATAACAGGAAAATGCAGAATTTGTTTTTTTCATACAGCCAAACATGACTGTCATGACTTTCATACAGACATGATGTGTAATGATGTCCATCTATCAATGTCTTTGACACACACCATGGGCCCTATCTTGCACCCAGCGCAATTGACTTTGTCAGTGACGCAAGTATCATTCCTAGCTTGCACTCGGCGCAAAGCGGATTTTTCCCTCCACGGGCGCACGTCGAAATGACCTTGCGCTCCGGGGGGCGGTTCAGCGAAAAAGGAGGCGTGTTCCGGCGCAAACGTTCTTGGTGCTATCTTGCGGTTTCCGAAAAACCATTCCGCCACTGACCAGGAAAAAGGTGGTTTAAAGACAATGGCGCATTATTCAGATGCTATTTTAACGGCGCAAGCTTGGTCCGTGCGCACTGCGAAGCCAGGGTATTCTTCCTGCGAAACTACGTATTGTTTTGATTTATTGTATGGCTAGCTGTGTTACATTTCGTTCATATCAATAATTAATAAGATGTTCATGAGAAATCTCTATGTATGTGAACTTGAATTGTAACAACTGTGGCAATTTACTCCTACGCCTGTTTAACCGAAGCTAATTTGGGTAGGTTTCTTCTCCCATGCACATCAGAATCAGAATTCAGTTTTCAATTTACTGTGGCAGGAAGGAAGGTGCAAAAAATAAACATATACCCTACGGGTCTCACATTAAGTAAACAAAAGTACAACAGTTAAACTAATTCTAAGAACTAAGCAATTTTTTTTTAAATATATGTCAAAATAGGCTACATTTGAATGAGCAGCATGAGTGGGCAACTTAGTGCAATGAAACTGCTCTGCCTTTCCCATACAATCACTTCTCTATCGTTTACGGTCCTGACGAGAACGTCAGTCTCCTGTGAACCGCTGGCGTGCGCCTGGCAAATCCGCCGTTATAATAGCAATCCGCCATGGAACAAGCGCTGCTCTTAAAGGGAATGTGAGATGACGCTCTGATTGGCTTATTGCACGTTACGCCCAAACCACACCCATTAGTAATGTAGCTACCTCTTTTAGATTTGCGCTTGGCGAAAAGTCATTTATCCCGCTGCTAAAATAGCAACCGCACCGGAGTCCCGCCCACTTGCGCTTTGCGCTTTGCGCTTTGCTACTTGCGTTTCAGATCGTCAAAATAGGGCCCCATATGGGTTCATCACCTGTTAGTTTAATGAACCTTACCCAACCAGATCAGGCCAAGAACTGAACTAGCCATTCATCAGCTTCAGTTACACATCACCCACTCATTCCATTCAAGCAGGCTGTGTTTTTAGGAGACCACATTGTACTAGTCAAAACCAGCAGCCACCACTGAGGATTCGGATTCGGATTGAAGTTATAACAGTATAACTTTCAGTTTCACAAGTTCTACAGCCAGTGTTGTATCCCACGGGACCTTGTGAAGTTCTCTCCATCCTTAGCAGCTCACACACGTGTTGAACACAGCTCTCAGATGGCAGTGTGTCCATTCCGGTGGGAATATGCAAAACCCCAAGGAAGAGTCAAAACAATCCACAGGAAACAGAGGAGGAAGCAGGCCAGGACCAATAGAATACAGCATAGAAAGGACAGCCACGACTGTAGAGGGCGCTGTTGTGTTGGTAAAACCGACCTGGAGGGAGAGAGAGAGAGGGGGGGGGAGAGAGAGAGAGGGTGGGAGAGGGGGGGGGGAGTCTGAGACCTAGAACATCGTTGACATTCCTTGCAACTGTAACATCAATATAGTCCTCTCCCTATGACAATGTCCTTAACACTTTAATCCAGAAATACAAGGCAGGATTATAGATCACACACAGAGAAACATCCCCATCCAACTGTTCCTGACCAGGTTCTCCACCCAGCTGTTCATCCAGGCCAAGGCGCTCACTCGTCTCAACTTCTCCCTTCTCGCCAGCTCATCCAGGGTGCAGTTGTCCATCTGCCCAACCTTCCTTCCTGGTTCTCACAGACCATGCCCCCACTGAGGTCAAACCCTTGACATTCATTCCAAAGATCCACCTTCTAACATCCTTCCTCAACGAATGACTTGATCTACCGTCGCCGTACACAGCACTTATTAAGATATCTATCAAATGGACCTTTTGGTGTATGTTGTATTTGAGATGTGTACAGTATGGGGTTGTACTGTCTTGGGACACAGACTGCTCTCGTTGGCTTGTTAGCCGTTGGCTTGTTAGCCGTTGGCTTGTTAGCCGTTGGCTTGTTAGCCGTTGGCTTGTAAGCCGTTGCTTGCGCAGAAGAGGACATTTTGACTGTGGCAGGCAGCAACGGCTAAGTGCACACTAACCATGGAGTGATCTTCTCCGTGCCATGTTGTGAAGTGGGTGTGCAGCGACGTGTGTTAAATGGAGGGACAACAATGTCGACAGACTACCAAGACTCACTGGTCCACCGAGACAGAGTCAGAGGAGCTGAGCTGGCTGAGCTCCTCCGTGCTTGCCCCTGGCCGTGGGGGTGACGTGGTGGTCGACTCCTTGACCTCTGCCTCCTCTGCGCTCCCCTCCCACTCCTGGATCGCCGACTTCCGCCTGTGACGGAGAGCCATTGGCCGAGAACTGTCATGGAAACACAGGACATGCTCTGAGGATAACTGAATATTAGGGATGGGAGCTGTTTAGTGGTGAAGCATTTGATTGCATGTGAAGAGGTGGTAGGTTGAAATACCCCCTAGGTAAGTTGCTTTCGATACAAGTGTCTGCCAAATGAATCATGTACTGTTACATTTTTATTGAAGAGGTCAGAATTGGTCTTTGTTCGCGCAGAAGGAGAGGTGAGAGGTGAAGGAGAGGCGAGAGGCGAGAGGCGAGAGGCGAGAGGCGAGAGGCGAGAGGCGAGAGGCGAGAGGCGAGAGGCGAGAGGCGAGAGGCGAGAGGCGAGAGGCGAGAGGCGAGAGGCGAGAGGCGAGAGGCGAGAGGCGAGAGGCGAGAGGCGAGAGGCGAGAGGCGAGAGGCGAGAGGCGAGAGGCGAGAGGCGAGAGGCGAGAGGCGAGAGGCGAGACGCGAGAGGCGAGAGGCGAGAGGCGAGAGGCGAGAGGCGAGAGGCGAGAGGCGAGAGGCGAGAGGCGAGAGGCGAGAGGCGGGCTACCTGGGGTCGTTGTCGTCCTCCAGGCTCTGTGTGCTCTGGGAGGAGTTCTGTCTGAGGAGAAAGGAGCGCTCTGCTGGGGAGTGGGAGGGACTGGGGCTTGAAACACACAAGGAAACACTGTTGTCCTTTAAACTGTAGGAAGCAAAACATAATCACAGATTACTCATCTAAACCCATTTATACATATACGAGGAAGGACAAACATTCAACTAAGGCCAGACACTTGGTGTGGTTTGAACTGTTTTGATATGATGGCAGAGAATAAAGTATAATAATAAAAGAATAGTAGTCTGTCTACAGTTTGACATGTGTAGGCTATGTACCATTACCGTCAGCACAAATAGACAAATGACAAATCTCAGACATTGGTGAGAGTCGTTGGCACCGATCTTAACAACTTAACAACTGTTGAACTATTCTGACTGTCCTCTACTATGTACTGTACTATACTCTACGGTGTACTGTACTATACTCTACTGTGATCGTTGAGTTTAATCACAATAGATGGTTTATCTTGCTAGTGTTCTTTTCTTCCACAACCAACAAAAAGCTTACGCTCCCATCATTTGATATTTCTCATGCCACGGGAGGTGTGTGACGAATGGTCAAGTGCCTGAATGTTGTAATGTTAAGTCATAGTGTGTTTAGTGAGTATATCACGGCCAAATACCATTATGTATGTTATGTATTGTACTCCACATCTTTAATACAGGGTGGTTTTGGTGTGTTGTGGTGGCCTCATTTTTTTATCTAAGGAGTCTAAAGCCAGCCCAGGAGTTATACATTTACTAATCTATGTAAAGATGTAAAACACTTTTTAAATATACATACTAGTCGCTCTGGATAAGAGCGTCTGCTAAAAGACTAAATGTACATACAAAAAACTGAAATGTCGGAGATGCAACATTCTAACTCCTTTGCTTGGTGACGTTACCTGGTGGTGTGTGAGACAGCGCCCTCTGTTGGCCCCTGGTTGTCTGTGTCTCCACCAGCCCTGCAGCCGTCCATGAACCTGACATCCAGGTCACTGAGCTGGAGCAGAGAAGAGACCAGCTTCAGAAGGGACGCGATAGACCATACTGACAAACAGGTTAGGTTAAATACGTATTCAATTCCTTTTTATTCCTGAAGGAATACATATACCAGTCACACTTCCTCCGATGATGGTAAATGTAACATGTATTTTAAACATGATTAATATAAATATTATTATTATTTTGATGAAAATCTTGTAACATATTAAACAATGTCATCCCATTCAGTTCCTTTTGGCCAGTGCATACACTAGGAGCTAGATAATGAGTGGTTACCTGTGCTTGTGTCGGTAGAAGTGTGACACTGACTCTCCTTCTCATGAGGTGCTGGATAAGAGGGGATGAGTCAGGGTCAGAGGTGCAGGAATAAGAAACAAGCTGAGGCGTAATACACTGGTGTCACTATAGTCCTATTCTGTGATGCCTGGCTCCCCTTCACTTCTAGTAATACACCCATGTTGCCAACGGCAACCCACCCCGAGAAGAAAACAGAGGTGCACATTGGGCCAATCAGGTTCTTTGTGTTCCAAAGCGTCGATTTGTGTATGAATGTATGTATGAATCTATTTTGAGTGGCATCAAAGAATAGGAGAATACAAATGTTCCCTTCTGGGTGGGTCGCCCACATGGCAGGCTGGCCCAGTGCAGACAGCTGTTTTCTTCTCAGACTACACTGCCATTGGAAAACTGGAGGCAAACTGCTCTACTCTATAGAAATAATAAATAATAATAATAAATGTAATATAATAAAAACATTTTGACTTGTTTGTTTTAACACAATAGCGTCATCTATTGTAGCAACACCACTTCATGTAACACTTCCAACTGTCTGTCGGTGAAAGAATTAAGTGTTGGAAAGGGAAGGACCAATTTAGTTATTACTATTATAACACACCCATTTAAATGCAACTAAAAAGACTACTTGTAAATTTAAATCACAGGCATGTAGTATGTTACTCATACGTGTATCATGTAAACGCATCCATGTAGCATGTAACTCATACATGTAGCATGTAACTCATACATGTAGTATGTAACTCATACATGTAGCATGTAACTCATACATGGAGTATGTAACTCATACATGTAGCATGTAACGCATCCATGTAGCATGTAACTCATCCATGTAGCATGTAACTCATACATGTAGTATGTAACTCATACATGTAGTATGTAACTCATACATGTAGCATGTAACTCATACATGTAGCATGTAACTCATACATGTAGTATGTAACTCATACATGTAGTATGTAACTCATACATGGAGTATGTAACTCATACATGTAGTATGTAACTCATACATGTAGTATGTAACTCATACATGGAGTATTTAATTTCATACATGTAGTATGTAACTCATACATGTAGCATGTAACTTATACATGTAGCATGTAACTCATACATGTGGTATGTAACTCATACATGGAGTATGTAACTCATACATGTAGTATGTAACTCATACATGTAGTATATAACTCATACATGTAGCATGTAACTCATACATGTAGCATGACGGGGAGCTACCTGCTGGGACCCCTGTCGTACAAACAGCTGTCGGATATCTCCATCCTCTGCAAGGGACAATAACACAGAGTTAATAGAAACAACAGCCAACAACAACAACAAGTGTGAACATCTACAAAGTGTCCTACCCATGCTGTCAGTAAATGTAGGTAAACAATTTACCCACAATTACAAACAGGCCACAATTTACCTGCCGAATAATCATTTGTCTAACCTCGTGAGAGAGCTGAATTCGCATGATCTACACGAGAATCTATCTTGCCAATCCCAATTTGTTTGTGCCCCAGTAGTTGGACCAATCAGCGTCCTCTGATGAACTGCCGGCAGCTACGGGCGTGGTTGAAGTTAATCAGTAATAGACAGATCTAATCACCTACCACATTTTGGGGGAATAGTGCCTGCTTTTTGCCAAACCGTTTCCAGGGACAGTTTCCCAGATGGTTGTGTGTAACAGACTACCTGGCGAGGGAACCAGGTTACCACGGTCACCTGCTGAGTCACTGTGAATCCTTCCTCGGCAGCGGTGCAGCAGCTTCCTGGTCTCCTGCAGCTGAACGTTGTGGGCGGAGTGACGCAGCCTCAGGTGCTGCATGTGGGTCTGCATGAGCTCTACGGAGCAGCTCACGCGAGCCTCCTGGGGAACCAACACACCTGTCAATCCCTCCATCCATCCGGTTCATACAATGTGATCCATACAACATGAAGACCCAGTGGTACTGCGTGAGGTCATGATACAGATACAGGTGCATCCCGTGGACCTGGTGGGCTGACCTGGTGCACGACGCCCAGCCTCTCAGCAGCGCTGATGATGTCCTCCATGCTGCCCAGCACCGTGTCAAGGCTGGTGTCAATACAGCTCAGCATGTGGGACCTCTCACTGTCAGCACACCTGCCTCTCAGAGCCTGCAGGGGGGACAGGGGACATGGTAACACACCTGCATGGCCATCAATAAGATTACGGCCAGCAATGTCAAAGCACCATATCCCAGCCTTATCTCATACAAACATAAACCGGCATTCCACACTCCCCACTCACATATACCCCCCCTCAACCCCCACAGGGACACTGGCCCCTCCTCCTCCCCCAGGCCGACCTCCAGAGAGTCCCTGGCCCGCTGCAGCTCCAGGGTGAGGTTCTCCTGGGCTACGACGCGGTCATGCTCCTCAGCCTGCAGCCGCTGGCTCAGAGTGTACTGGTCACAGCGGAACGCCATCGACAGCTTCGAGAACTCGCTCTGGAGGGGGGAGGGAGGAGGGGGAAAGAGAGGGCGGGCGAAGGTATGTCTGGATGAATGTGGAATGTTGGCAGAGACAATACTGTGACATACAATACAAACAATACTTGTATTGTTTCTTTAAAAGGCTCAATAATTGTGTATGTTAGGTGCAATTTCCCCTCAAACTATGATTGTAAAATGCCTCTACGTACAACCCTCTGAGTATACTTAGTAAAAGGAATCACCTCCACTTCCTCTTCGGTCATATCTGCCCCACTGCAAGCATTTGGGGGAGTGAAAGAAGAAGGCGGAAGAGAAGTGAGGGAGGGATGCAATGAATGGTGCAGAACAGAGGGATGAGGGGCTGTGTCGAGTAAATAATCTGGAGAACATTCAAATGACACATTGCAAACAGAAATCAGAAAGTGTTTTTACCTGGTGAGTCCAAGTCTCTCCAGTACAGGTAGGTCGTCCCAGGCCACAGCCAACGTGTCACTAGGACATGGTTCTGAGGAGAGACGAGGGAGGGAGGAAGCAGCTGATTTGAACCTGCAGCCAAACAAGTCTGACTAAACAACTTGCGGTTCTCATAGGTTCAAGTACTTCCTGATACCCACAGTGAGCCAATCAGACAGCCTACCTTCATCGCTGTCGTCGCTGTCTCCCAGTATTCCGGCATATTCGCACCGGGCGCTCTCGTGAGGGAGCTGGAGACATAGAGTAGTGGTCAGCTGTCAGTCTACCCCCACCTCAGTAAAAAACCTCCTGTTGAATGTGTGATTTGACAGCACTGCAACTTACCTGAACACTCATGATCCCGTCTTCACACAGAGGCACGGTAGGTAAGACGAACGTTTCTTTTTACCTGCACTGTCGCCAGTTTGTGCGTTTTTCAGTGTGAGAGAGACAAAAGACTTGTCAGAGACAAGAGACAGACGGGCATCATTCAGCAGATGAACGGAGGAAGAAAATGAAAATGCTGTTTTACGCACAGAGGAGACAAAGCAATGTGTGTGTGTGTGTGTGTACCAGAGGAGGAGGGAGGAGGGAGATGGAAGACAGAGCGATGTGTGTGTGTGTGTGTATCAGAGGAGGAGGGAGATGAAAGACAGAGCGATGTGTGTGTGTGTGTGTACCAGAGGAGGAGTGAAATGGAAGACAGAGCGATGTGTGAGTGTGTGAGTGTGGTGTAACAGAGGAGTGAATGAGGAGGGAGATGAAAGACAGAGCGATGTGTGAGTGTGTGAGTGTGTGTGTAACAGAGGAGGAATGAGGAGGGAGATGGAAAACAGAGCGATGTGTGAGTGTGTGAGTGTGTGTGTGTGTGTGTGTGTGTGTGTGTGTAACAGACGAGGAGTGATAAATAGGAAAGCTTATGAACGGACAGGCAAAGAGACACCTAAGAGGGACTAACTGCACAATAAAATCAACACATGCTTTTCAAAACAGCAGCTCTAAAACAATGACATTGACATTCATAATCAGCACACATTACTTCAAGCTACAGCTATAATAAGTCTTTTTTATTTTAGAACATAGTAACATACCGTCATGTTTTTTTAGAGACTGCTCATCACATCAACCATGAAAATGGCAGCTTCAACAAGATGTCTCTTCAGAAGCTGAAACCACAAAAGTGCGAAAAATACAGTGACTTGCAAAGGTATTCAACCCCCTGACAAATCTCTCTTGAAACTGAATTGCAGTTTTTTATAAACACCACTTAACCCTTGTGTTCTCTTCGGGTCATTGTGACCCATCAGTCATTGGACCCCCCCACGTGTTGTGACAACTGTACCTCATACAAAAATAAAATGAAGCATTTTCTTTTAACCGTCGGGCTGTCTCACACCCCCCACAGCGCAAATGTTAAAAGAAAATGCTTTTTATTTGTTTTTGTATTGGGTAAAATTGTCGCAGCAGAATGAGGGGTCGTTGTGAACCTTCGGGTCATTGTGACCGAAGGCAGCACAAGGGTTAAATCTTAATCTGCTTTAAATTTGAAATCAACTGTTGCAAGGCAACATTGGTTTTATGCTAGGAAATTTAAACATATTTAACAATGCTGCTTGCATTGCAAGTATTCAGTCCCACAAATAAATAATTGGTACAGCCACCTGTTGCTGCAATACCATTTTAAAGTTCCTTCAGTACCATCTTTGCACAAAATGGGAGTGATTCTTGGCAGCCCTGTTCAGTTTGGTTTGACAATGCTTGTAGGCCCCAACATTCACTTACTGTTCCAAATTCTACAGAATCTATCAATAATGTAACACTGGTGGTGTGTGTGTGTGACACTAACCTAACACTGGTGTGTGTGTGTGACACTAACCTAACACTGGTGTGTGTGTGTGACGCTAACCTAACACTGGTGTGTGTGTGTGACACTAACCTAACACTGGTGTTTGACACTAACCTAACACTGGTGTGTGACACTAACCTAACACTGGTGTTTGACACTAACCTAACACTGGTGTGTGACACTAACCTAACACTGGTGTGTGTGTGTGACACTAACCTAACACTGGTGTTTGACACTAACCTAACACTGGTGTGTGACAGTAACCTAACACTGGTGTGTGTGTGTGACACTAACCTAACACTTGTGTTTGACACTAACCTAACACTGGTGTGTGACACTAACCTAACACTGGTGTGTGTGTGTGACACTAACCTAACACTGGCGTGTGTGTGTGACACTAACCTAACACTGGTGTGTGACACTAACCTAACACTGGTGTGTGACACTAACCTAACACTGGTGTGTGACACTAACCTAACACTGGTGTAAACCCTGGCTCTGGGCACACCGTCCCAGTGGCAGCATCATGCTGGGCTGATCACTATCAGGACTTCAGGCTCCTAAACAAGCGTTTGGAGAAAATGTACCTTCCAGCAGAACAACGATCCCAAGGACATCACTGGAGTGGCCAAGGACAACAAAAAACGTATCTCCTATAGTGACCCAGTCAAAGTCCTGCTCTTAATCTCATTGACAGAAATGTTGTCCAACCAACCTGAACAAACAGGAGCAAATCTATCAAGAGGACAGCCATAATCACTTTAACTCTGCAAAGCAGACACACTTACCACAAAACACTTAATACAAGGAATGTACATGGACGAGCATGCCACAATCTGAATAGTCCAGTTTCAGATCCAAAATAAGCTATAACACATTTCCTGAGAATGTAAAACTGTAGATATTGGTATGAATAAAAAGAGAACGATTTAGAACATAGTTCACAAAATCCCCCAAAAGCCAATATGGTCTTGACCTCAAAAACTACTTTACCTGATTTGATGAAATGATTGGACAGTCTGTAAGATCTGTTGATCTCTGCAGGAGAGACGCCACAGAGACGGAGAGTTTCACCCTCACAGATCCCCAGACATCTGTTAGAGTTCCCACAAGCTGTGCCTCGTCATACTGATATCGTCTCTTTCCATGTCAAACACACACACACCAGTAGCAGTTTACACACCCACCAGTAGCAGTTTACACACACACACACCAGTAGCAGTTTACACACACACACCAGTAGCAGTTTACACACACACACACACACCAGTAGCAGTTTACACACACACACACCAGTAGCAGTTTACACACACACACCAGTAGCAGTTTACACACACACACACCAGTAGCAGTTTACACACACACACACCAGTAGCAGTTTACACACACACACACACACACACACACACACCAGTAGCAGTTTACACACACACACACACACACCAGTAGCAGTTTACACACACACACCAGTAGCGGTTTACACACACACACCAGTAGCAGTTTACACACACACACACACACACACACACACACACACACACCAGTAGCAGCTTACACACACACACCAGTAGCAGTTTACACACACACACCAGTAGCAGTTTACACACACACACCAGTAGCAGTTTACACACACACACCAGTAGCAGCTTACACACACACACACACCAGTAGCAGTTTACACACACACACACACACACACACACACACACACACACACACTCTACTAGCAGTTTACATACACACACCAGTAGCAGTTTACACACACACACACACACACACCATTAGCAGTTTACACACCCTCGGGGTCCTGTAACGGATGCTGGAACACCCCACAGTCGACACACACCGTGAAAAAAGCCTGTGTAGCCTAGACCAATATTATGTCTACCAAAAACTTTCGTTCCCCTAAAGGAAATATGAAAATGATGGAGCCGAGGTCCTTCTAGCCCTGACTCGTCTCCTGCTCCCGCTAAAGAGAGATTATCTCTTTAAGTGTCATGGCAGCCTCCTGCCTCAGATTAAAGACGTGACCCCAGTCAACAGGCACAAACCACCCGATTGGTGCTTTAGTTCTTCCATGTGAGTTTGCTTGTTTTATAAAAGTGTCGGGGGGTTTAGGATCTCAACACACATCCCCACCTTCATCACAGGTTTGGTGTGTTGCTTCGTATAGCAGTCTGAAGACAAAATGCTTTGACTTGTATTTACAAGGAGCAGAACTTGGAAAAGTAGTATCTTCAACCCCTCAATTATTGCCCTCCGTCATCAGTTTACATCCTGCTTAACTGCACGTCATGAGTTTTAACACAGGTTACGTAAGGAAAACTGTAGTTGATCCATGACCTTGTGTGAGCTGAAAAAGCAACCTCTAACCTGATTCCCCAACCCACATAATATGCGTTAGATCTCTGTAATGGTAAAATGTCAGTTGACAGCAGTTTTACCGCCACTGAATTCTAGGTAGACGTTAAACATACACTAATGGACGGGATACATCTGTGTTTTGATGACTGCAAATGCCACAGCCAGATTTGCATCACTTTAACATCTACCATTCAGTGACCCCCATGGGTTCTGTGGTCAGGAACTCTGGAATGTGCATCAGTCTTTGTTGCATCATGCAATACACCTGTATGGCAGTGATAGCCGTTTCCCAGGCTACCACTTGATGAGCAAAGGTCATATGTCATCTTGCAGATGTCAGTCTATAGACTGCACATGGGGCCTCCAGTTGTAGACTGAGACTTGGGACTGTATGGGTAATGACACTGTCAATTTATCCTACAAAAGCAGATGATCGCTGTGTACTTCATACTGAGCCCTAGAAGGAAACTTGTGCTTCATCGTATACAAGTCACCCTATACACTACCTACTCATGACAACTCACTATGAAACAAACCACTGAGCCAACCTGGATCTGTAATCACTTACAACCAGCCTTTTGTTCTTCCTTCTTGGGTTTTGTAACAGCAGTGACTAACTTTCTCCACTTATAGCTTTTTTATTATAATTTGTTAAACTTTTGTCACACCAGTATCTCTGGACTCTTGACATAACAGGTTTATTATTATTCAAATGAGATTTGATCAGCTATCCTTTGCCTCTGAACTTTTATAATATAGCTCATTTATGGACTAAATTGAGCAATTTTAGAGAATTATCCACTGGGAAGATGCCCCAGGGAAGACCCAGGACGGAGGGAGTTTGTCTCTCGGGAGGCCTGGGAACACCTCGGGGTCCCCCAGGAAGAGCTGGTGGAAGTGGCCGGGGAGAGGGAAGTCTGGGCCTCCCTGCTTAGGTGGCTGCGACCCGACCCCCCGGAGAAGCGGCAGATGACGGACGGACAACCAGAATTAACAGCAAGATCCTTTGCACTGAGAACTTTGAGATTTTTATCCAAACCTTTAACGGAATCTTAGACCTTGTGACAGTGTATTCTGCCACTAACCTATACCCATGGCCTGAAAGGACCATACAAATCAAAAGGGCAACTAACCATTCTTAAATACTAATGAACATTTTAAATTCCTCCTTTAATTTGCAGGTACGAACTAACCAACAATTGCAGATCTAAAAATGTACATTAAAACTCAAAACAGCTTTGGGACAGACAAGGCAACATGGTTTTCCATTTTTTTGTTTTGTTTATTGTGGATAAAAGCAGACCACTAGTAGAGGCGCTGGGGCTTGCCCATGGTGCTCTTCACGTAGAGAGCACGTACGTTTTGCCAGTTCTTCTTGAGCAGAGACACCAGGAAGTTGACAGCCAGGTGGATGTTGTAGACCAGCTCCTCCTCGGTCATCTTGACGTGGCCCACAGCCACTGCCAGACACAGAACCTGGAGAGGGACACAGGGGGAATCAGAACACACTCACCCTCCACCTGCTGGATCCCAGTACTGCATCACACGACTGGAGCAATTTCACAGTTTTTAAGTTCTCTGGAAGCTTGTGACCTTCTGTCCGACTTGCTCGGCTTCATCAAGTGTTGGATTTCATAATTCTGTCCTGAACTGTGGAAATGCGTTCCTCTAAACTCCATATGAAAAAGGTACGTGTTCTCTAAGATTTCCTCCTTCCCCAGACAGCTGCTTACCTTCTTCATCTGGAACTTGATGGTGGACTTGACCTCGTCCACCTTGGTGTTGAGGTTCTCGTTGTGGGTGAGCAGGGAGGGGAACTTGCCCGCCTTGTTGAGTCCAGGGCCCAGGATACGAGGGATCTGCTTGATCAGAGACTCGGAAGCCAGGAAGGCATCATACTTCTTGGCTTTGGGAGAGAGATGACTTCTGTTAAAACACATTAGACAAGCTGGAACTCTAAGGCAGGTCACTCAATACTGCCTTCTAAAGGAGCAGAGGTGACACAAACTTGTTAGAATACCGTGACAAGCCTAGACTGACAGGTTGGTGGGAAGTGTGAAACATGCAGTTCAGGATAGTGGCCGGCTCACCAAGCTTCTTGACCATTTTCTTGTTCTTGT
This sequence comes from Mallotus villosus, assembly GCA_903064625.1. Taxonomy (NCBI): domain Eukaryota; kingdom Metazoa; phylum Chordata; class Actinopteri; order Osmeriformes; family Salangidae; genus Mallotus; species Mallotus villosus. The sequence goes on along the minus strand of CAEFZP010005833.1, from coordinate 154,423 downwards.
TGAGCTTCTTGAGGGCCTCGATGTCCATGTGGGGCATGTCGGCAGCCTTGGCCTCGTCACAATGCTGCTGGTCTCCCAGGACGCACACCGAGAACTTGGGCCTGGGGGTGGTCTTCAGTCTGGGGGAGGGACACCAACATCACACCTTTAACACAAGGCTAACACCCAAGGGAATAACATGAGTCGGGCAGTAAGTGTACTAGTGTGTGTACAGTGGTAACCACGTTGAGTTAAAGGGAGCAGTGGCAGCAGAAATGGACTTCAGTCAAGACTGCTTGTCATGAAGCAACAGTTGTGATTGTCTAAACTGAAGTCACTTTTCAGTTAGTAAACAATAATAAATGGGAGTACCAGTGAACGCATGACAGTTAACACATTGACTGTATATGACAGAACCAAAACTTAACAGATACAGACCCGCCGAAAGCTCAACTCTGGGGTCTTACCCAAACCTCTCCACTGGCTTCTCTTCAGGAACTCCGCCAGCAACACCATTTTGTTAGATTAAAATGGTCGGCTCGGGAGGGGCGCAAGCGCCCCCCCTTTGCCTCCCCTCATGTTTTAAGACCCAGGGTAGGGGTCCGTCTGCTAGCCCCCAGAGGGGTTATAGTCAGACTACCCAAGACACTTCTGCACGGCGCGGACCACTCCGCAGTTCTGACAGAACCCACGAGTTCAGAGACGTGAGGAAATAGTCACGGCAAACTAGGCTGCACTATCTAACGGGTTCTGGTCAGAATGGGGCGGGGCACGCGGACAGAAGCCTGGGTTGAACGGGAAAGGGGCCCAACCTGACGGTGCCAGAGAAACGCTTGTCCTTCTGGGGGTCGTAGTTCTTCAAGCTGATCTGGAGCTCAACCGACTCTGTAAACCTTCAGGGACACAGGAAACAACTTAGCATCTTCAAATATATGCCTAGTGCCTCATAATGGTCTTATTGTCTATACAACACTGCCAGTACAAAAACGTTTTGATAAACAAACAACTTGTGGAGCTACAATCATGTATGGCACCGATTATAGGCAGACGGTCAAGAAAAACTCCGTGTGTAACTCTTAGCCTATAGCAAACTAATGATAAACCCCTTTTCCAGTCTACAAGGTTCAAGAGGGAAATTGTCATTGTTCCAACTAGGTAACACGGAAAACTTCCTTACTTGCGAGGCTTGACCAGGGCTCCCGCCTGCACCTCCTTCACCACCTCATACAGCATGTCCCTGGAAATCTTACTGTTGACACAAAACGCTCAAAACCGTTACTCATTGCATCCATATTAAAACAAATATTCATCAATACATATGTTACCAAGCAAGCTCTACCTTTGCACAAGCCGACTGCGGCCAAACGGTTAAGTGTACAACCCTCGACATATTGACCGTCTGGGTCGACCTAATATTCATCCAATCTTAATACTTATACTTCATTATTCCTTATGTGCGTTGTTTTACGTTTGTTATTATCCGATGTGAATAATTTCGGGGAAAACGTAGGATGGACATAGATTTGCTTGCCATTCTACTGAAGCCCATGCTAGCCAGTTAGCCTAGCTCTACCATTTCGTATAATTTCGTTCACTAGATTCTACATTTAAAAATTAAACTCATCACTGAAGATTATGTGTTTCATGCATGTAACACTAATGCCTTCCATGTCTTAGTTTTTAAACAGCATGACAAATAACCTAATGGAAATAATTCTCACCTCATTTTGACTGCTCTGTTCGCACGCGACAGACAATTGAAAGAAAGACTGAACGGAAGCCGGTCTCGCCTTTTAAACGTACTTCCGTGACGTACTCACACACCCTTTGTGTAGCCATTTTTGTAGTCTGTGCGCATAGTCAAAGCGTCAAAAGCTTTACAAAATATGTCTTTAGACCTGCGCAAGGCCAATAACGTAGCGTTAACGGCCCTGATCTGAGTCTTTTACCAACAATCATGTAGAAATAAACATAACTAGCGTCTGCTAAATTAATAAATGTAAGCTAAAAATCTCCACAAGTCCAAAGTCAGAGAACAACCACATGTGCACCCCAACTGTCAACCTAATGCTTGGAAACATAAACAGTTCTCTCTTCATTCAAAGACAGCAGGGGACCCACACCTCATATTTCATGTTCCCAGGGAGAGGCACGGAGACCTGGATGTGAACCTTCCAGCAGACACAGTCCCCTCGTTGGGAACTGCACCCTAACCTGAGACCTGAAAAACAATAGCTGTAGGGGTCATCAAGGTCTCTGGGGAGTCATTGTGTTTGCACACATCTGCAGAACGCATTATCTAGCTGGGTTCACGTGTGGTTCACACAGGCAGGCACACGCACACACACACAACACACACAAAACACCACACACCACACACCACACACCACACACACACACACACACACACACACACACACACACACACACCACACACACACACACACACACACACACACACACACACACACACACACACACAGGGACCCTCAACAAAGGAAACACTGTCTAAGGAAGGAAACCAGGGGCCAGCCAAGACCTCAAACACCTGAAACACACCCATCATTCCAGTTCAGATAACCCACACACAATTAACAACAAACCGAGAAACTCTGAAACAAGGACATACTCTGTAGCTAAAACAGTTCTCCGTCTGGGTGTTAGTTTTGTTTATCCATCACGCACAGATGACAAAGAAACATGGCATTCTGTCGTTCAGTCTCCTTCACATTCCTTCACACACGTGCAGATAGCAGCGTACCTAATAGAGCTTGGGGACTATTTACATGAGGACAAATGATGTCAAGGGGCAATATGTATGCACTCAAGCCTCCATGAGGTCAAGCATGGAATCATCATCCAATGTGGTAAATAGTCAATGATAGGTTACGTCATGTATTAGATGATTCTGCAGTCACAATGATAATGTTCATGTCCATTTGTGAATCTGAAATCACTGAAATCAAGACAAACAAAGTTTAAAGGAGGAGGCACATCAAAACAACCCAAAGTACTTTATTGACAATTTGGGGGAAAATGTAGAAATTCCATCCATACCTAACAAGGTAACTGTTTTTCTGCTGTAGCTAAAATACTTAACAACCGTTGATAGTTTTTGTGCAATGTACTAACATGGTGTACACGTTGCTGCCATTACATGGCAACTGTAGACTGTTTAGTGACCCTATGTAACAATTTAAACTCAATAGCTTTCTTCTGAAATTAAGTTGCAGTGCTGCTAGCTTTATTGGAATTCAGTACGTGCGGCCACTGTCAAATTATTTGAGAAGCCAAAGAAATTGTCAGGACTTGAAAAGAATGGAGAACAAAATATATCTTAAATTGATCGAGAAAGAAATAAGCCACTTCACTTTATAATGATTGATACAGATCATTTTCATCTGAAATATCAGTTATGTTCAAGATCAAATCCATAACTGATAGAATAAATGTTAAAAACGAAATATTAGACGTTTCGATGCAACTAGTAAGTTGCGCCTAAATATAGACAATTAGTTATTATAAGAAAGTGGTCTTCGAAGTGCTTTTTAGAAGTATAGCAGGGTATTAATTAAGGTAAATATTTGGCACTTTCTCATGCCAATTAATAGGCAGGTAGTAATACAAGTCTATTTGGAGCTAAAATACAAATGTTTTAGTTGATTTAAAATGGTTCAAATAGAAAGACACATTGATTTGCATAAAATTTCATTTTTTTGGGCAAGGAAGTGCTGTATTGCAGAGATACACTGCAATAGTTTGACCTAAATACTGAGAATGACCATTTGTTTGACTGACATATAACTCATTATCCCTGTTTCTTAGAATTTCCCAAATCCCCAAATTCCGACAGTTTGACACCACAGATTTAAGGCATGTCATTCATAAGCACTGCTTTTTCAACCATTGGTCTTTCTGAGTACTCTAATGCTCCGCACTAGAAACTGATGACTCATTAAGGTTGCAGAAGGTTGTCGTGGGGTACAAAACTTTGCCTTCTTCTTTTGAATCCTTAAAAGGTATTTTCGAAACCATCACACCAAAGCCAAATGATGAATGTTAAACAGAGACTGCAGAGGAAAAAGTGGTAGTTCACATGGGCCCAAAATCTGTGGTTGATAAACCTGACAGAAAAATGGTTGCAGAAAACTATAAAATATCAATAAAACTTCTTCAATCAACAGAATTAAAGTAAATCTTGGGTACACATTTTAGGTAAAATCAAGCAATGAAACATCATACACAAAACCCCGTGATCAGGTATATATAGATATCTTTCACAGTATTATTAGAAGTCGTTTTCCCATGTTTTAGACCCAACAGTTGTATACAAAGAAAAAAAAACATTATAAGAGGTTTGAGGTGAGGAAGTTGTAAGAATCTATAAACACGTCCATTGATAAATACTGAGATGTGATGTCGCACTGGTGCTTCCTGTCAGACAGGAAGAGATCCAAACTCAGTAATGTAAAGGGGGGAGGAGGGGGGGGGGATATACCATATCAAAGCGACTGTCATTTTAAGTGGTCTTAAAACTCCATCCAGTCTTGTTATATTCTTGTATATTTTGCAACCCTGGAAATGTAGGGGGCACACTTGGCTTCTTGGATGATGCAAGTCATCCTTTAGGATTGATTTAGTCTCCTTATCTTTCATTGGCTGATAAGTGTGGTGAGGTCACGGGGCATGCGGTCGAGTGCACATGAAGGGAGCAGCTTGCGAGGACACTGACGTGGGTACAGGGTGGAGATGCATCCTTGTGGTGATAGGTGAACTGGGACACTGTGAACACATGATCTTAGCTTCCCGTTAGCACTGAAGCACACTTATGTTCAACAAGGTACCAGAAATGCTTTGACTGGTTCTAGCAACTTTGTAACATCACCTCAATCAACTTCCTTCTGACCCATCAACAGCTGGTAACAAAGGCTGATAGCTAAAGTTAACCCTTCAACTAAGGGTAAAGAATGATCCATTATACAAAACTCACACATTGTGAGGGTAAAGAGAGAGAGACTACAAAATCTGTTTTATAAAAATAGTGATGTTGATTTATCCATGTCAAAAATAGAAGAAAGTCAGTCTGGTTGATGTAGTTTTTTGGGTGCGCCGTGAAGGTATTCACCTGGAATACTACTTGTAAGGCTACAGCTCGCACTGTCTTTTTTCCACCCGTTAACAGAGGAAAGCATAGTGCACACGTGTATCTATGCTTGGTGGCAAAACAGCTTATTGATTCACAATACCCACCCCACCCCATACAGTCTGCCGTGCACGAGCACGGCAAATTGTGCACTGTATCTCCTTAGGGCACTTAGACTTCTGTTGGTTTATTCCCACGTAGTTAAAGCTCTGACATGGTCTCTGATAGGCCCGTTAGGATGAGTGAATTCCAAAGTGTTACTTTTCACTGAAAGTGCTGTGGACTCGCACACTGGCCCAAACACGGACATGTGTATCAACAGCAAGTAAGCTTGTGCGCTAATACCTTCCTCCGCCTTTTCGGTTTCATAACAGTTTTGCACCATTTCTCTCTCTCTGATTCCCAATCAGAAAAAGACACAGCACCTGACATAGTACAGGTTGGAACGTCACAGCCCACAGCCCAGTCCTGTCCATTCAGAAACAGCCTTCAGTTCAATTACAACCCAACAGGCTCCTGGCCAAGTCCAGCCTGGTTCCTTCTGGTACGAGTCGGTACATGGCTTTGTAGATCTCCTTCTGGTACGAGTCAGTACATGTCTTTGTAGATCTCCTGGAGGAGAGGATGCAGCGACGTCTCCGACTCGGTTTTCTTGATCTTCTGGACCAGCTGGGCGTTCTCGGTGACCAGTTGCCGAAGGTCGGCCATCTTCTGCAGCAGCTTGGGGAAGAGGTAGGTGGAGTCGGTGTGGTTGGCCTGCAGGTGCTGGTCAAGGGCCTGCAGGATGCTGTCCTGCATGTCCTCCACCTGCTTCACGTTCATCAGGCCTGGTCGGTCTGGAGGGGAAGGCAGGACAGGTGGGAGGAGTTTAGAGTTCACAGCATCACAATTTCATATCATCATATTTTACTATTCATGTTTCGCACTCGAGCAAAGTGAGCGATTCAGGCAGGACGTAGGCCTATTGCTTGCTCGGCGAAGCCAAACAGCCTCTCCCAATCAATGGAAACAGGAGAAACGTTATCAACCGTCGGCTCCGATTTCCCACCCTCGGTTCGGGGACCCGACGTCGCCGCTCTCAGCCTCTTGCGAGCTGCCGTACCTCCGCACAGGATGATGGCGGCCACGAAGAGGGCCAGGTCGCTGTCGTCCAGCTCCAGGGCGTTGAACTTGACGGCAAACTCGAACTTGGGCTCCATGATCTCGCTGAAGGGCCTCCGCAGGCTCCGCAGGAACTCGCGGGTGACGAAGCCCTTCCCGTTGGCCACGAGGAGGCCGTCCTTGTTCATGAGCGAGGGCAGCATGGCGAAGATGGCCTCGTGGACGCCGTACTTGAGGAGCGTCACCTGGTGTCCAGAGGGAGAAGGGCAGTCGTGTTTACGACATGGGAGGTTTACTGTGAGTGGGTTCATGATACAAGCAGAAGATGCGATCAACAAGTCATTATAAATGTCACTATTTATCTCAAGCATTCAATTAGTCCTCAGGGTCCCCCTGTCCTGCATGCTTTAGAAGTTTCCCTCTTCCAACACACCTGAATCAAATGAACAAGCTAGATAACGACCCATTCACCCGAATCAGGTGTGTTGGAGCAGAGAAACATCTAGAACATGTAGGACAGGGGTCCCTGAGAACCAGGGTTGACAACCACTGAATTTCAGTTTACGACGGTTCACGTGGCAGTGATCCAGCTCAAAGCGGTTTACTAAACGGAACACAGTGTGCATATTTCTTCCTCCGTACCTGGTCGTTGAGGAAGAGGTCGACAAAGCCAGGGATGCTCTTGGCGAACTCGGTGAGCTCGCGCACCGTCTCCACCGTGGTGCACTGGCAGCGGTAGAACACGTGCACGCCGATCTCCCTGTTGGGCGGAGCACCGTTGACCGTCTGGTTCCACACCAGCCCGTTCTCCGCCTGCCACAGCGTGTCCATGTCATGGATCACAAAGGGCTAGAGGAAAGGAGGGAGAGGAGGAAGTGAGTGGAGGAAGAGGGGGGAGGGAGGAGAAAGAGGAGGGGTAGAGTGAGGGGAGGAGAGGGGGGAGGGAGGAGAGGGGGGGAGGGAGGAGGAGGGGTGAGGGAGAGGAGGAAGATGAGGGGTGGAGTGAGGGGAGGAGAGGGGGAGGGAGGAGAGGGGAGAGGAGGGGAGGGTAGGAGTGAGGGGAGGAAGGAGAGGGGGGGAGGGGAGGAGAGGGGAGGAGTGAGGGGAGGAAGGAGGGAGGGAGGGGCGGGGAGGGAGGAGGAGGGGCGGAGGATGAGGGGAGGAGGGGAGGGAGGGGAGGGGCGGAGTGGAGTGGAGGGAGGGAGGGGAGGAGAGGGGGGGGGAGGGGTAGGAGAGGGGGGAGGGAGAGGGGAGAGGGAGGGAGAGGAGGGGCGGAGTGAGGGGAGGAGAGGAGGGGGGAGGGAGGGAGGAGGGGCGGAGTAGAGTGAGGGAGAGGGAGGGAGAGGAGGGGCGAGTGAGGAGAGGGGGGGAGGGGAGGGAGGGAGGAGGGAGAGGAGGCTACGAGTGAATTACTAATACCCTTTTAGGTTTAGAATGTTTGAATGAACGGAGAATGCAGGCTACTGTCTGTGTATGGGATCTTTTTCATTGGAATGTGATGCCAAAGAGAAATTGTCCGTCCTGGATGAACAACAAGTTGTATTACATGAAATTGTAAACTCTCTTTTGCGCATACGCGTTCACAGATAATGACTCTGCAGTGCATCCCCTGCACGCCCGTAGCCTGTCCAGACAGATTGTAACACTTCCTCGTATGAGACGACCTCGTCTACAAGGGTCTTCCTAGTCCTCGTCACTGAGACAAAACACTGATAACACTCCAGGGCTTTTCACACCAAGACCAGGCCAGACAAACCCTCGCCCTGACCCCTGGTTAGGTGAGACTAAGCAGAGGTGACGTTTCTTAAATGTTTTCTGATCTGAGAAAACGGTATAAAAGGTTGTAGGCGAGTGTCAGTGTGTTGTGGAAGTAAGAACACAATTAATGAAGATACTCATTCACTCATCCAGTCACTCACTCCTCCAGTCACGCACTCATCCACTCGGTCAACGAGTCACTCACTCATTCCGTCATTCATCCAGTCACTCATCTAATCACTCATCCAGTCACTCACTCATCCAGCCACCCACCACTCACACTCACTCACTCACTCACTCACTCACTGACAGACGACAGCATGAATGTAGCGGCATGTTTACATTCTGTACAAACTGAACAGGGTTGGAGCTGGTCTTCCCCGTCAGGATGCCCCGAGCCTTCTTCTTGGTCATGTTGAGGTTCTTCAGGTAGGCGTCGTTGACCCTCTTGGCCACGGTCTTGAGGTCGGAGGCCGCGGGGCTGTTCCCTCCGCCCTCCTCCCCGGCCAGCAGCCCCGCCACCAGCTTCCTCTTCTCCGCCTCCGGCATGCGCCCGTACCGGATAGCTACCGCAACCAGAGAGAGAGAGAGAGGCCCACGTTGGACTTCCCTTCTTCGTACTATACCGAGAGCATCTCGTGAACAGCACCAGGGGATATGGACTGAGTCACTGTGACAGTACCGCGTGGAAGCCAACTGAGGATGTGCCTGATCTGCCAGTATGAAAATGGCCTGGATTGTGATGATACGCAGTGTAGTGTCTGCATGACATGTTTGTTATCATGTCCGTTTAACGAGGTTAGTGTGTGACAGTGTGTTATGTGGTTAACTGGAGCCTTGTCTCCAGCAGTTCCTCGTCCAGATAACATTTTCACTTTCTATATTTGATCAATAAAATGACTTTTGACTGTGCAGGTCCATAGCTGTGTGTGTGTGTGTGTGTGTGTGCAGGTCCATAGATGTGTGTGTGTGTGTGTGCAGGTCCATAGATGTGTGTGTGTGCAGGTCCATAGATGTGTGTGTGTGTGTGTGCAGGTCCATAGCTGTGTGTGTGTGTGCAGGTTCATAGATGTGTCTGTGTGTGTGTGTGTGTGCAGGTCCATAGCTGTGTGTGTGTGTGTGTGTGTGCAGGTCCATAGATGTGTGTGTGTGTGTGTGCAGGTCCATAGCTGTGTGTGTGTGTGTGTGCAGGTCCATAGCTGTGTGTGTGTGTGTGTGCAGGTCCATAGCTGTGTGTGTGCAGGTCCATAGCTGTGTGTGTGTGCAGGTCCATAGATGTGTGTGTGTGTGTGCAGGTCCATAGCTGTGTGTGTGTGTGTGTGTGTGTGTGCAGGTCCATAGCTGTGTGTGTGCAGGTCCATAGCTGTGTGTGTGTGTGCAGGTCCATAGCTGTGTGTGTGTGTGTGCAGGTCCATAGCTGTGTGTGTGTGTGTGTGTGTGTGTGCAGGTCCATAGCTGTGTGTGTGTGTGTGCAGGTCCATAGCTGTGTGTGTGTGTGTGCAGGTCCATTGATGTGTGTGTGTGTGTAGGTCCATAACTGTGTGTGTGTGTGTGCAGGTCCATAGCTGTGTGTGTGTGCAGGTCCATAGCTGTGTGTGTGTGTGTGTGTGCAGGTCCATAGCTGTGTGTGTGTGTGTGTGTGTGTGTGTGTGTGTGCAGGTCCATAGCTGTGTGTGTGTGTGTGTAGGTCCATAGCTGTGTGTGTGTGTGTGTGTGTGTGTGCAGGTCCATAGCTGTGTGTGTGTGTGTGTGTGCAGGTCCATAGCTATGTGTGTGTGTGTGCAGGTCCATAGATGTGTGTGTGTGCAGGTCCTTAGATGTGTGTGTGTGTGTGTGTGTGTGTGCAGGTCCATAGCTGTGTGTGTGTGTGTGCAGGTCCATAGCTGTGTGTGTGTGTGTGCAGGTCCATAGCTGTGTGTGTGCAGGTCCATAGCTGTGTGTGTGTGTGCAGGTCCATAGATGTGTGTGTGTGCAGGTCCATAGCTGTGTGTGTGTGTGTGTGTGTGTGCAGGTCCATAGCTGTGTGTGTGTGTGCAGGTCCATAGCTGTGTGTGTGCGTGCAGATCCATAGCTGTGTGTGTGTGTGTGTGTGTGCAGGTCCATAGCTGTGTGTGTGTGTGTGCAGGTCCATAGCTGTGTGTGTGTGTGTGCAGGTCCATTGATGTGTGTGTGTGTGTAGGTCCATAACTGTGTGTGTGTGTGCAGGTCCATAGCTGTGTGTGTGTGTGTGCAGGTCCATAGCTGTGTGTGTGTGTGTGTGTGCAGGTCCATAGCTGTGTGTGTGTGTGTGTGTGTGTGCAGGTCCATAGCTGTGTGTGTGTGTGTGCAGGTCCATAGCTGTGTGTGTGTGTGTGTAGGTCCATAGCTGTGTGTATGTGTGTGTGTGCAGGTCCATAGCTGTGTGTGTGTGTGTGTGTGTGTGTGTGTGCAGGTCCATAGCTGTGTGTGTGTGTGTGTGTGTGTGTGTGTGTGCAGGTCCATAGCTGTGTGTGCGTCTCACCGTCGTGGGACATGCCCAGCAGCAGACACTTCTGGAAGCGACAGTACTGACACTTGTTCCTGCTCTTCTTCTGGATCTTACAGCTGCGCTCACAGCGCTCGTACTCCAGCTTCATACGGATGGTTCTCCTGAAGAACCCCTGCAGGACGAGGAGGTGGGAAGGAGAGAGGAGAAGGGGGGAGGGAGAGAGGAGGAGGGGGGAGGGAGAGAGGAGGAGGGTGGGGAAGGGAGAGAGGAGGAAGGGATGGAGGGAGGGGGAGGGAGAGCAGGAGGAGGGGGGAAGGAGAGAGGAGGAGGGGGGAGTGAGAACAGGAGGAGGGGGGAGGGAGAGAGGAGGTGGGAAGGAGAGAGGAGGAGGGAGCGAGAGCAGGAGGAGGGGGGAAGGGAGAGAGGAGGAGGTGGGAAGGAGAGAGGAGGGGGACAGCCAGGGGAAGAGATAAGTAGGGTTGGATTAAGGAAGGGAGAACAGCCATTTGCAAGAAAAAACACTGACTTGCTGCTGCAGCTGAGGATTCCTCCTCCAGTGTTTACCTTGCAGCCCTCGCAGGCGTGCACGCCGTAGTGGAACCCCGAGGCCTTGTCCCCGCAGATACGACACTCCACGTTGATCCCTGCCCCCGCTCCCTCCTCCTTCCCCAGCTGCAGCTGGTCACTGAGGGACGGGGGAGATGTCTGGGACAGATCTGGAGAGAGAGAGAGAGAGGGAGAGAGAGAGGGAGTGGAAGAGAAAGGGAGGGTGAGACAGAGTGGGAGAGAGAGAGGGAACAAAAGAGAGAGAGAGAGAAAGGGAGAGTGAGGGAGACAGAGAGAGGGAGGAGAGAGTCAGCTATAAGCTAAGATATACACTCACTGGCCACTTTATTAGGTACAATACCGGGTTGGAGCCCCTTTTGCCTTCAGAACTGCCTTAAAATCTTCATGACATACTTTCAACAAGGTGTTGAAAACATGCTATATTGACATGATAGCATCACACAGTTGCTGCAGATTTGTCAATCTCCCGTTCCACCACATCCCAAAGGTGCTCTACTGGATTGAGATCTGGTGACTGGAGGCCATTGGAGTACAGTGAACTCATTGTCTTGTTCAAGAAACCAGTTTGAGATGATTTGAGCTTTGTGACATGGTGCATTATCCTGCTGGAAGTAGCCATCAGAAGATGGGTACAGTGTGGTCATAGAGGGATGGACATGGTCGGCAACAATACTCAGGTAGGCTGTTGCGTTTAAACGATGCACTATTGGTACTAAGGGGCTCAAAGTGTGTCCAGAAAATATCCCCCACACCATTACACCACCAGCAGCCTGAAACGTTGATACAAGGCAGGATGGATCCATGCTTTCATGTTGTTTACGCCAAATTTGACTTTACCATCTGAATGTTGCAGCTGAAATCGAGACTCATTAGACCAGGCAATGTTTTTCCAACCGTCTATCGTCCAATTTTGGTGAGCCTGTGCGAATTGTAGCCTCAGTTTCCTGTTCTTAGCTGACAGGAGTGGCACCCAGTGTGGTCTTCTGCTGCTGTGGCCCCATCTGCTTCAAGGTTCGACGTGTTGTGCGTTCAGGATATGTTCTCTTTTTCAGACCATTCTCTGTGAACCCTTGAGATGGTTGGGAGTGAAAATCCCAGTAGATCAGCAGTTTCTAACATACTCAGACTAGCCCGTCTGGCACCAATCTCGTTGGCTCGGGAAACTTCAGATGACGTTCCAAACATCCAGATCCAGTCTCGGGTAAAGATGGTTGTACTTGTTGCCCTCCTCTGTTCTAACAACATTACTGGTCCCATCCAGCACAGACAGTACCATAGAGCGTGTGACTGACTTGTGATATAAATACACTTCAGAGAAGTTACGCAACTTGCTGGGCACGTGAAAATCATGTCGCCCCTGCTTTGGAAGAGCAGAGCGTTTGTGTCTATGTATAAATGTGTGTGTACGCACCATGTGCCGTACAGACAGCGTGTACTGCATGCGCGTGTGTGAACACAGTACATGCTGGCCATGAAGTGTAACACTTTAGGAATCTTTCCAGCTGTCCAGCACTGGCACGCTTCTCACAGCTCTCCTCCTGAGGGTCCTGGCTCCAGCCCCCCTCCTAAGGGCCTCTCCTCCTGAGGGCCTCTACTCCTGAGGGCCTGTCCTCCTGAGGGCCTCTCCTCCTGAGGGCCTCTCCTCCTGAGGGCCTCTCCTCCTGAGGGCCTCTCCTCCTGAGGGCCTCTCCTCCTGAGGGCCTCTCCTCCTGAGGGCCTCTCCTCCTGAGGGCCTCTCCTCCTGAGGGCCTCTCCTCCTGAGGGCCTCTCCTCCTGAGGGCCCCCCTCCTAAGGGCCTCTCCTCCTGAGGGCCTCTCCTCCTGAGGGCCTGTCCTCCTGAGGGCCTCTCCTCCTGAGGGCCTCTCCTCCTGAGGGCCTCTCCTCCTGAGGGCCTCTCCTCCTGAGGGCCTCTCCTCCTGAGGGCCTCTCCTCCTGAGGGCCTCTCCTCCTGAGGGCCTCTCCTCCTAAGGGCCTCTCCTCCTGAGGGCCTCTCCTCCTGAGGGCCTCTCCTCCAGAGGGCCTCTCCCAGCACAACTCTGGAGGTATGCTAGGAATGCAAGAGGCTGGAGACCCCCAGAGGAGGTTCACGGCTGTCGTCCGCATGTCTAGGGGTAGGCCCCCAGTTCAAATATGTGCATATCTCCATGACAACGGGGAGCCTACTGTGGTAAGGCCAGATGAGGATGATGAGGTGGGGATGTTCAGGTGTACGGGGACAAAGTCAGGGGAGTGGTTCTCATGAACATGTGATCAAAAGAAATATGATACTAAACTGCACTTACTGCATAAATACTAATAGTCTAGAAAAGTACAAAATCTGCTCTGTCTTTTCAGAGCTAATGAAACTATTTAAGCCAAAATCAACACAAGTGGACATTTTAGGGACAGGTTAGCAATCAATGGAGGGACACACAGCCAGCGACGATAACTCCCAAACTGTGAGGGCTCACTAGTTACTCCACCTCTTCAGGTTAAGCTGCTACAAGGCTGAAACACGCTGGTCCAGGATAAAGCAGAGTCCTGAGGAGAGGGAGGTGGGCTGGGTGAGTCCTGAGGAGAGGGAGGTGGGCTGGGTGAGTCCTGAGGAGAGGGAGGTGGGCTGGGTGAGTCCTGAGGAGAGGGAGGTGGGCTGGGTGAGTCCTGAGGAGAGGGAGGTGGGCTGGGTGAGTCCTGAGGAGAGGGAGGTGGGCTGGGTGAGTCCTGAGGAGAGGGAGGTGGGCTGGGTGAGTCCTGAGGAGAGGGAGGTGGGCTGGGTGAGTCCTGAGGAGAGGGAGGTGGGCTGGGTGAGTCCTGAGGAGAGGGAGGTGGGCTGGGTGAGTCCTGAGGAGAGGGAGGTGGGCTGGGTGAGTCCTGAGGAGAGGGAGGTGGGCTGGGTGAGTCCTGAGGAGAGGGAGGTGGGCTGTCTTCTCCTCATGGTTAGATGGTTCTGCTGTGTTAACTGTCTGTTACATTACTGACCTTGTCTGTCGCACCCACTCCATAGCTGTGCTGTCTGCTTTGTGGTCATCTTTCAAGAAGACCATGATTTTTATGCAGGATGCATGCATCGAAGTACTCCACTGCGTGGCTAGCCAGTAAAGGCCTTAAAGATGAAAGAATAATGACATGGCCTCCTTCCTCACCTGACCTACACCCTAATGAGAACTTGTGGAGCCTTCTTAAACGGGAGATTTACAGTGAAGGAAAACGGTACACCTCTCTGAACTGTGTCTGGGAGGGCTGTGGTTGCTGCTGCACAAAACGTTGATCGTCAACAGATCAAGAAACTGACAGACACTCCCATGAATGGAAGGCATGTTACTGTTATTGAAAAGAAGGGTGGCTATATTGGTCACTTATTTTTTATGTCAGAAATGTTTATTTGAAAATATTGAGTTTGTTTGTTTACTATTATCACTTTAACAGACGTAAATAAAGAAGTGAGATGGAAAAATGGTTTTCCATTTAGTTGCATAATAATTCTGCACACTAATAGTTGCCCAATAATTGTGCACAGAGATATTCTCGTAAGAAAGCCAAAACCTCACTTTAACTTTCTTAAATAGTCAGGTTTGAGGTTTATTGACATTTTGGTTCGACCGAGAGCACTGTAGTTGTTAAATGATAAAATGAATCCTCAAAAAAACAACTTGCCTAATAACTGTGCACACAGTGTATTTGTAAATTAGCAGGAATGTAGCACAATATGGATGTGAAAGCAGTTGAAATTAATGTGACAATAACATTTGTTATTTTAACATTTGTTAAAATCAACAAATAATTGTGATCTCAATATTGATCACAATAATTGTGAAGATCATTTTGGAGATAGTCGTGCAGCCCTAATGTTACATGTAAGGTTAGTCAAGACTAAATCCTGATGTTGAGGGATAAACATCCCAAAAACCTCAACGGCCCTGATCTTTAGACTCAAACACTGGTGATCAAAACAAGCCCCCGATGTACAACCATCCATCTGCCAAGGCAAACACACTAAACACTCAACTAGGTACAAGACAGGAGCTGTGGCAGCAGGACACGAGGGATCCTGATGAAGGCCGTTAGAAATCAATACAGAGCCTGGAAGAACATCATGAGGTATCCGCTTACCATGTGGCATGAACTCCACGTTTCTACCACCTGGTTGATAAGTCGACTAACTTTTGCCAATTCTTCCTTACTGTTTAGTTACACTGACTTTAGTGAGAGAGTACCAGCAACTGTGGACTGTACAGTTGCTGCCAAAAGCATCCTTGCACAATTACACATTTCTTCCAGGAAAACAATATTTTCATACCATTGGTTTACTCTGAAACAAAAAACAAAAAGCTGGAGAAACCTAGTCTTATTCTACAAACACCCTAACACGGATACAGACAGTCATTTCACGAGCAGTTGAAACATTACTTCTCAGGAATCATTTGTTCGAAACGCTAAAACCCCTTCAAGCAGGTGATTCTCCTTTAGTATGAACCTCTTGTCCCTGTTCCCTTGTCTACGTGAGGCTTGGGGGGGGATGGGGGGGTGGGGACATCAAAGCCTGCTGGGAAATGGTTGAGAGGGCACGTTCGTCAGCCGCCAGGCTTAAGCTGAGCCGCAGACACAAGCTGTGGCAGTTCACCCAGCGCTGGCAGGGCCATGGAAGAAGGTTGTATCCCCACACTGGAGGGCCCTGTGACAGAGCCAGATGCCTTACAGGGTGAAGGCTGTGGTTTAGCCTAACTGCTCCAGGGCAGGAACACAGTGAAGGGTGCTGTTTACTCAGGGCTCGATAGTGTGCTTCTAGCTCTGGGTGGAAGTGGAGATAACCATCGGCAGGCCGGCAGGCCGTTGAGCAAACACAAACAGAGGCTCTTTATCAAAGGGTGTCTGTATCTGGAGGAAAAGTCATCTGAGCAATCAGAAGGACACAAGGTTCACCCTTCTCACTGCTGGTTGAGAACTAGGCCACACAAATGTAGCTAACGTACCTGAAGCATTGGGTGAAGAGTTCTCTGGGATGTGTTTAACACGGGTCAGAACATGCCGTCAGTTCTAGAGGTGCTTCAGTTAGTAAGGATGACCTTTTCTTGGTGATGCCGCATAAAAAATGCTGGTTTTGAATAACTCCTTTTCTTCATATTAGCTTTAGTGATTTGCAGATTTTAGAGAGACTTACAACTCAAAGCTACTTTCTGTAAGAGAAGTGTCAAAAGGAAGGGCCCTGTTCTGATCGAATGAGCCTAGGAGTACAGCCAATACAGTGAGAAAAAATCACCTCGGTTTTATGATGAAAATTCCACCCAAAAGAAAGTACTTATGCGTTAAATGGGTTACAGTGTTACGCTGGCTCCTGTCAAGACAGCTAGTCTCTAGTTTCACTGCACAGCACATGCCTGTGGCTCTAGCAGAACAAGCAGAAAGTCTATAGAGAGAAAATGACTCAGGATTACACCTCCCACCCCCTGCCTCAGTGGAGGCACAGTAGACCTTCAGCTGCAGAGTGACCACCCCCTGCCTCAGTGGAGGCACAGTAGACTGTCAGCTGCAGAGTGACCACCCCCTGCCTCAGTGGAGGCACAGTAGACTGTCAGCTGCAGAGTGACCACCCCCTGCCTCAGTGGAGGCACAGTAGACCTTCAGCTGCAGAGTGACCACCCCCTGCCTCAGTGGAGGCACAGTAGACCTTCAGCTGCAGAGTGACCACCCCCTGCCTCAGTGGAGGCACAGTAGACTGTCAGCTGCAGAGTGAGCGCACCAAGGTGCTCCACAGAACACCATGTTCCTCCCAGTGGACATCAAACTGTCAAACTCCTCCCTCTTCTGACATACTATAGGACCATTTAGTTTAATATTATGTGCAATATCCTTATCACTCATGTGCAATGAAGTAATTTATTACCTTTAGTATTTACTCCAGTACCACTTAACACTTTGTACATGTTTTTTTATTACGATATTGTCTTTTATTCTTATTATTGTTCTTTTCAAGCATTGTTTTAACCTTTGAGCAATCTATGGAACAGGAAATTCCTTCTGGATTAATAAAGTTATATCTTATAGTGGTTTTAAAACTGACTTTTTACATTTTAATTCACTGTGGAAACCTTTCTGAGGAGATTTTAAAACGGTGACACCATTCATAAGCTTAGTCTCTCAGTAGTTCAAGGATCTACAGATACAGTTTAAACATTCAGGAGGTACATTTTACCAGAAGAATCAAACTACTCCTATGTCCCACCATCTGAGAACGTGGAGGGCGAAAGGTTTAAGATCAGACTGTGTTGTGTCATGCTGTACTGGTATAGGATCCCACTCTGAAAATAAACATCAAACGACCGCAGCTGTACGGAGGGAGGGGCTAACCTCATGCCGGGCAGGAGGCCAGTGTCTCACCTGTGCAGCTGCTGGAGGGGGCAGGGCTGTCCGTGCTGGGAGTACTACGGCTCCCCTTCTCCCCCTGCTCCTCCCCGTCATGGGAGTCCATGTCCCACGAGTCGGGCGCCACCCCCCCGCCCTCCAGCTCCGTCAGCGGGGAAGCCTTCCTGTCCTCCGGGGGCGTCCCCCCCCCGCCTCCCCCTCCCCTCCTGCTGCCCTGCGGCCGTGCCGCGGAGGCGCTGTGCCTTCCCGCCGCGCCGCTTCCGACACGGGTCCTTGTTCTGGAGTGTCGGTAGGACGGCCGGCCCCTCCATGCTGCTGGGCTCCAGCCCCGCCCTCAGCCCCCCTCTGTCATCACATGGGCTCTCTGCTGGGGAGAGGAGGGGGAAGGCAGTCAGAACCATGGGTGCGTGTTGCATGGCTCCAACCTGGACCTTCAGTGGTCCTGGTCTAGGACCATATCATTCATTTTCATCGACGACAGAAAAATTGCAAGCCGCACTTCTAGCATGATGTTGTGCAGACTACTAGTATATTTCGTACTAATACTATACTAGTACTATTACTACTAATATATATTAATAATACTACTACCACTAAGCGCTACTTGAGTAGTCCTGGAGAAGACCTACACAATGCAGGACACACTTAAAATATCACTGGACATATATCCACTCAGGGCGTGGTCCCACTCAGGAACAGTCAAGACATTCATTCCCACATCCCACCAGTCACCTGGCAGCAAAACGAGACGGCATGTCACAAAAAGAGGTATCCATCACACCGCCTATTTTCCTCAATCAAAAGCATCCAGCTGATGAAAGGCCGGCATGTATCAGTGTAATAGAGTCCATCTGGAAACACTTGAAACGCCGGATTTGACCTGGTTCTATTCCAAGGCGTTTCAAGGCAGCTGTGTTGGTGGGGCAGCGAGCAGCACCCTGGGAGGCAGACAGGAGAGGCAGAGACAACGTCCTGCCAGACCTGGAGCACGCAGGCCAGGTCAGAGGGCAGCTGGCTCTGGGCTCCTGGAGCTAGTGAGCAGTAGATGAGAGCCAGCTGTTAGCCACTGAGTCCCAGTAATATATCTGCCTAATCGCCAACACAGGACAGGAGAGTCATTTTAGATGTGTTAGCATTGACATGTGTGTGTGTGTGTTTGAGGTGCGATAAGATTTAGGACAGAGTGTTCACACACACCCACACACCCAGCTACCCTCCAGGCCACAGAACATGCTGGGTTGGTGTTTTCTTGCGGACACCTGTTGTTGTGGTGGTCTGGTGTCTGGTGTTCGAGGCCTCAGTCCAGACGATCAGCCAGCACCAATGACCTTTCACCACACTTCCTGCTGCATGGCCCTGCACTTTCCCCCACTGGCCTTAGCGTGGTGTGTGTGTGTGATGAGTAGGTGTGTAGGTATGGAGGGTGTGTATGTACAGGGAGACAAACAGCCATTAGAATTTTGTAGCGTGCCAGAGTGCACTGTTCCTCTGTCCCCTGTGTATTTAATGGGGGAAACAAAAGAACAAAACAAGTGGCTGTATGTAGACAGGTGCTATTTCATTCTGAGGGACTCTTCATTCTTCGAAATTCCCAGCTCTGATGAGCCACTACCTGCTTCTATTGGTAAAGCCTGCTGTACGTACGGTCACTGGTAGATCCACCAGGCAACAGTGACACAAAGTGTCAAATAGTGCCCAAAATACATAAATGTTTTGTCAAAAATCCTTGACACCAGCCCAGTAAACATACAGTATGCAGAAACAGGCAATCGTGGTTCTAAATCTTGTCCAACAATCCCTGGCTTTGTTGCGACTGAGACAAAACCAAAGAATGCATTCATTTCCCCGGGTTGAATAAAGTGGATTAGGATGGACTGAGAGCTGGCTGGAGGGGGATAATCTATGGGTAGGCAGTATACAGTATTCAGGGTTTCCCGCAGAAAATGTGTTAGTCAAGGTGGTAGGGTGAGGTTTGCTGATGGACGGGGGGGGCATTGGAAGATCTGTGGGCTGGGTTAGTGTTAGTGTTAGTCCATGGGCTGGCCTGAAGGAGCTAACTGTGATCGCTGTGGGATGTGGTAACTAATAGCCTGACTTGCCAGATGGTTTGTTACACATATCCATCTGGGAAGTCACCTTTTAAAACTGTATTTGGGAAAAAATACTTGTCAGGTGATAGGATAAACCATCTGTCTACCACGATCTATCACAGGCTAACTTCAAACGTAGCTGCCAGCAGCACCAATGAATAGCTTGGAGCCTGGCAAGATTCATTTTTGCGTCCTCGTGATTTCGCACATTTAGCTGTCTCACATAGTTAGGTAACCAACTATGAGGTTACGGAAATAACAAGAAAGAAAATGTTTCTAAATCAAGCCTTTTAACCCTATAAGACCCCTGGTTGTAAAATTACAACATTACTTTTACCTCTCTAATTGCTCATTTGGACTTTCAAAAAAGAAAAGAAAAAACGAAACTAAAACTGACGTTATAATTTTACAACCAGGGGTCTTACAGGGTTAAGACTATATTTAAGGGCATCTAAATGGCAGCTGTGTACATTTTAATGCTTTCTTCCTTATAGGCAAAATCAAGCAAATTATAGCAAAGTATAGCGTTGTGGAGATGGCTAAATAGCTGCGTATTCAAAGTCTATTTGGTTGAACCAAATTTGAGTTAGGAGACCCTCTGACAAACAGAAACACCATAAAGTCAGTGAGTGACAGGACAGCTGAGTATCCATGGTGGGTCAGTTGGTTGGTCAGGACAGTCACACAGTCCCATGGGCCCAGCTCGAACACAATCAAATCCATCCTTCCTTCCTTCCTCCTCTCCTGGTAAGCACTGGGGTGAAAGTGACTGGATAAGTGACTGGATACGTTTCCATTTCATTACTTCCACCAACCCAACCCTCTCTTAGTTCAACCTACCATGAAACCGAAGCAAGCAAAGAAGGCTTGATTTGACAGGGTGGCTGTGGAATAATATGATATGAACACTTTCTCAGTAATGGTTAACTGTTGATACTAGGGAGTTTAGTGTCCTTCTCATCTGATGAGCAAACAACATGAACACCAGCCCTCTGCTGCATCTGTGCTTGTTAAGGAGGAGTGACCCCTGACCCACATCTGTGGTAAATAAATAAATAACATATGGTCCAAAACGAGAAGAAGCGTGTTAAACTGAGCACAGGAAACATCGACCAACCTCTTCATTATTCTAAACTGGAGTTGTATAAGCCTGACAGCAGAATTCAGCCTACTGCTGGCAGCCAAAAGTAGGATGAATCAATTAAATCTAGATCATCTCAGTTGATCATTTGGCTAATCCCCCCACCACACACCACTGTACATCTTAAATAGATAAGTATTATTCTTTCCTCAACAGGAAAGTCAATCATTTGTGTGCAGTAACCTGGATCCTGAAAACCAGTAAAACAGGTTGAGGGATGACAAGTCATACTCTATCTTTCTATTTATTAGGACAAAAGTTCATGGACACCTGCCAATCTGAAAGACCAACTGATATGGGTTTGGATTGCTATTCTATAGGTTTGAATCTCAGGCCACAGTACATAATGTTTGAACCAAAATGTCCAAAAAGCTCAATAAACAGTGACTCAACTGACAACAGTTAAATTCATGACTCACAAATTGAGACGTTATTTTGAAAGGCACCAGACAAGCACATTTCTCCCACGAGAATTCTGTAGGTTACTGCTAAACAAGTGGCTAGATTATGTTGTCCTCAAGACATTGCACTCGATGCTATGAACCCCAAACAAGGTCTGAACTGTAACCCAACAACCTTTCACGAAGCATAACCTGGTTTTGCAGCAGTAGAACTATAATCTGTACCTTGGAACACATCGACCATGGCAAAGGCATTTGTGTCTTAAACAAACATGCTCGCACACATGCTGGCCTGGGGCTTTCATGACAAACACACCACAGTAATGTGGGTACATCTACGGGTCATCATTACATCCAACTAAGTGAATATTCCCCCGGATGAGTCAGCACGTCTTGTTGATCCTAGCCTTTCAAACAGTCTCAGTGAATCATTATTGCATCAGCCTGCTGTGTAACGACAGGTCTTTCAACTCCATAGGATCATTCAGGTTCAACCAGCAGAGAGAGCAAGCTTAAACTAGATCCACATCTGCTCTGAGTACGTCTGGACCCGTTTTCCTGTAGGCATAATCTTAAACGATCCTATCGCAAATGAGCTTCAAACTACAATGATGATCTGTTAACTAGATTACCAGCAACCTGTGTCATTGCTCCCCTGAGCACTCTCACAGGACCAAAGATCACATGACCGGAACCCCAAGCCTCCCTCCTAACGACCCCTAAACCAAGAATAAGCTTACTGACTCAATTGGGCATCTGATTGGATAGGCTTCTTTGGGCATCTGATTGGATAGGCTTCTTTGTTGTTGTTGAGTCCGTCGAGACTTCTATTTGCAGACCACGTCAAGCCCTTTTGAACACTCTGACGCAATGCTGTTGCTGGACAAGGAGACCTCCACAAGTACATGTTTAGAGGATATTATGTGAGATGAGGAAACATGACCTCCACCTTACTTGCTTTTTAAATGGTTGACTTGCCCTCCTGCCACATTGTCACTTAAAGAGAGATCGTATATTTCGCGACGGAGACAATTTCAAGAGCCGCACGAATGGCGAAGTCGCTGAAGATTTTAAAGATGCTATGATTAGCTCATACCTGTAGTGCATTGAGTTTGGCATCAGCCTTTAGTTTAGGGTTAGTTACGGTTTGGGCTTGGGTCGGTTAAGGTTTGGGCTTGGGTCGGTTAAGGTTTGGGCTTGGGTCGGTTAAGGTTTGGGCTTGGGTCGGTTAAGGTTTGGGCTTGGGTCGGTTAAGGTTTGGGCTTGGTTAAGGTTTGGGCTTGGGTCGGTTAAGGTTTGGGCTTGGTTAAGGTTTGGGCTTGGGTCGGTTCTCTGGAACACGGTCATGTTGTTTCTGAGCTGCTAACCACCCAGCGACTCTTACCCAGCGAGTCTGCTTGTTGGTCAAGTTTCTATCATAACGCTGTGTGTATGCTGTGTGTGTTCATGCTGAGTGTGTGTGTGTATGTAAGAAGAGAGTAGTTGGGGCGCACAGCAGTGCTGACCCACAGACAGGGGAGGAAAGACAGGTTCTACTGACAGACAGACAGCAGAGACAAGATGAGGGAAGACAGGGTTAGTACGGACGGACGGACAGTGAGGGTTGACAGACTGCTGGAGCATTCAGGGAGGAAGGAAACTGTACCAGACAGGCAGGGTTACCCACTTCCATAACAAGCTGCACTGGGGTGCCAAGGAAAAGGACAAGTGTGTGTGTGTGTGTGTGTGTGTGCGGCTGAAAGCGAGAGAGAGAGAGAGAGAGAGAGAGAGAGAGAGAGAGAGAGAGAGAGAGAGAGAGAGAGAGAGAGAGAGAGAGAGAGAGAGGGAAGGGGAAAGAAGCAACACAGAAAATGAAAAGGAATGGTTAAGAGCGAATGTCCTAAATTTAGGTGTAGATTGGTTATGGGGCAGTTCTATGTTAAACCCTCTGTTACAGTGCTTGTAAAAAGGGCTATACAAATAAGATTTGATATGACTAGATTAAATCCCTGGTTAAGAACAGAAAGCGGATATGTGATGATAATCCCAGCATCAGGTCTACAGTATGCGCCCGGTGTCATTTATCCTAGTAAGGACTGTCTCTATCCAACCACAATAACAACTGAAACAAACAAGTCCAGCAGAAACACAAGTGCTACCAGTGGCGGACTTGAGCTATCTGAGAGACAGGGGCGAAAACATGTCAAAAGGGCACCAGCTGCATATGATGGGGCACAAATGTAAAGTCTTTCACAGGACACGAATTGACCAGGTTTTTTGTGCAAATGTGTTTCCTTTTCAAATAAAAACTAATTTGCAATTTCCTTCCACTGCTGTTCTATTTTCTCCCTGGGGAATCTTTCTCCCTGATCGCAGATAGCGCCAGGAACCGGTGGAAACAGCTTTGGGTTATGGTCTTATCAAACTGTAAAACAATACAAGATAACCGCAGAGGGAGCGGTATTTACGCTAAGCGTTATAACTTCCTAACCCTTCCATTCACTTTATCGTTCAGATAATATTTAGATGTCATCGCTACCAACGACAGCCCCGGCGAGTCACCTACTGATAACGACTCTGCCAGATAACGCTTACTGGGTTCAGAACGTGATCGCACCGGGCCACCACGGCCGACATATGATCAGCTACTGTCCATCTGCTTCCAATTTCACATGACGGCTGTCAGATTCCACAACAACGAAATCCAGCCTTCTTTGTTTGCACACCCTCATAGCTGGTCAACAAACTAACGTTGACAAACACAGAAGGTGAATAGCATGTCAACTGTAAATGTATAATGTTAGTGATTAACACATTTACCACACTGCCGTGACTGCCAATGTAGGATTCTAGAGAGGAGAAAGCTCACTGGCCAAGTAAGAATGCTAGCTAACTCGTCTGGAACTAGCTAGCTTGTAGTACAGTACGTAATGAATCAATCTTACCGTCGTATGAAAACCTAGTAGCGTAGTCGCCAGTTAGTGGCTAACGATTACCTACAAGAATGTGGTAATGCAGTCCGTGGGTCACCAGCTATCGGGCTAGCGCTGTTTCGCTTGCCATGCACTTCCAGTTAGCTTGCTAGCATGCTAAATGGGCTAGCCGACACTAGGCAGCATCATCACACTAGCGCGTCTCATTTAGACATCTCCGGTTTTAGAGCAGAGGATTCCGTATTCCGACGTGGAACTATCTATTTGTTTCACCTATTTTGTCTTTAATGGCATGTCCTGGAGTCAAATAAATCCATGCTGATGTCTGCAAAGTGCAGCTTTGGTTTTGTTATTGCCAAACTTTGGGAGTTTGTCAGCTGTGCTCCGGTCGGTGTGACATCAGCCGATGTGCGCGTCTCTGGGCGGTGCGCCGCACGTCATCACGGCGTCAGCGTGTCGTCCCGTCCTCCACTACGGACTTTCTCAATGAACAGGGCAGCGCTGTGCGCCGAAGCGAAGTTCATCCCTTCGGTTATCACTTTGACCCTCAAAATATTTACATTTAGAGTAAGAATTTAACAAACCGTGTGGTCAGAAATACTAGTCTTGTGCAGTAGGGCATGTTTTGATTGAGAAAATTAAAGTGAAATAAATGCTAGATGTGAAAACCGTTAAAACGTCCTGCTTATGTCAGACTTCTTTAATAGCATGTATTACTTATACCTTATATAGGCTACTTATACTCTTATAACTTGGGAAACATTTTTGAATTCCAGTTCGCAATGTAGTGTTCTAATGTGTAGGAATAGGGATGATGCCATATGTGTATAGGCTCCACCGATGATGCCATGGCTCCACTGATGATGCCATAGTAACACTCCACCTATGCTTGGCTCATCAGGAAAACAAAGACAGTTACGTGCGGATGCTGTTTATCATCCCCCAATACCTGGTAAATAAACTCGACAGTCATCAACGACCCACTATGCAACTGGTTACTGGACGTCCTCACCGATACACCGACTAAGAGGGCCCCACGACACGACAGTAAGAGCTGGCTCTTCACAGACCACCATCACAAACACCGTGTGATGAGTCCTCTGCTGTTCACCCTGATGACCCATGACTGCTGTGCCCGAAAACACTTCAAAGTTCAAACCATATCATCAAGTTCGCAGATGACACAACAGTGGTGGGCCTCATCAATAGATGACTCAGAGAGGAGGTGCGTCAACTTGTTGTCTGGCGTGACAACAATAACCAACAACTGAACGTCAATAAAACAAAATAAATAACTGTGGACTTCAGGAAAAATCACGTGCCACACACTCCACTTACTATCAACGGTCATCGTTCCTGGGGGTGCATATATCACAGATGACCTGACATGGTCCACCAACACCACCTCTCTGGTCAAGAGGGCACAGCAACGCCTCCACTTCCTTCGCCGGATGAGGAGAGCTGACCTCCCACCCTCTGCCCTCACCAAATTTGACAGAGGTGTCATTGAGAGCATCCTAACCAGCAGCCTCTCAGTTGCTCTGCTGCTGACCAGAAGGCCCTGCAGAGAGTGGTGAGGGCAGCAGACAAGATCACCAGATCAGCCCAACCATCCATTCAGGACATGTACATGTCCCGCTGCCGCAAGAGAGCCATCACCATCACCACAGACCCCACCCACCCAGCACATGAACTGTTCACTGTCAGAGATATTAATCTATCAAGCATTGCACAGTCAGTCGGTGAACAAGTTAAGAAAGCTTTATTGCTTGCGGCCACAAGGAGACAAAAACATCACACGCCATTGTGCTAGAAGTTTGTCTGCCTAGCAACCGTTGTTGCTAGTCATTTTAAACACCAGCGCCCAGGACTGTAATTGGCTAATACAAAGTATTTAAATGTTCCATGGCTCTTCTTCATTGGCTCCTCTGCATAGACCTTGCGCGCGTGTGTGTGTGTGTTTGAGTGTGTGCATGTGTGCTCTTTGACCCCTGTAAGCCTCCCCCACTTTCCTTCATGGCCTCTCCAGAAAGATAGTGGTCAAGACCAGGTCCCCTTGTTTATGTAAGCCTAGTGTTACCCAGAGTTCAGATTTGGGGTTAGGCCTATCTTTGCACACAAGGAATACTGTAACACAGAATCATTCTTATACAGGATAAATATGTAACATCTTCAATTTCTCCCACATCACCCTCCTACCATCACCATCACCACAGACCCCACCCACCCAGCACATGAACTGTTCACCCCCCTACCATCTGGCAAGCACTACCGCAGCATGCGGTGCAAGACTCACAATTTACCACAGGCCATCACACTACTCAACACACTCAAGAACATCACATGATCAGGTGCTCCTGCACCACATACACCCACTAAGGACCAATCACATGATCACGTGCTCCTGCACCACATACACCCACTAAGGACCAATCACATGATCACGTGCTCCTGCACCACATACACCCACTAAGGACCAATCACATGATCAGGTGCTCCCACACCACATACACCCACTAAGGACCAATCACTTGATCAGGTGCTCCTGCACCACATACACCCACTAAGGACCAATCACATGATCAGGTGCTCCCACACCACATACACCCACTAAGGACCAATCACATGATCAGGTGCTCCCACACCACATACACCCACTAAGGACCAATCACATGATCACGTGCTCCCACACCACATACACCCACTAAGGACCAATCACATGATCAGGTGCTCCCGCACCACATACACCCACTAAGGACCAATCACATGATCACGTGCTCCTGCACCACATACACCCACTAAGGACCAATCACATGATCACGTGCTCCTGCACCACATACACCCACTAAGGACCAATCACATGATCACGTGCTCCCGCACCACATACACCCACTAAGGACCAATCACATGATCACGTGCTCCCGCACCACATACACCCACTAAGGACCAATCACATGATCACGTGCTCCCTGCACCACATACACCCACTAAGGACCAATCACATGATCACGTGCTCCCACACCACATACACCCACTAAGGACCAATCACATGATCACGTGCTCCTGCACCACATACACCCACTAAGGACCAATCACATGATCAGGTGCTCCTGCACCACATACACCCACTAAGGACCAATCACATGATCAGGTGCTCCTGCACCACATACACCCACTAAGGACCAAGTGAGTGGCTGCTAAATGATTTATTTTTTAACTCTGTAAGCTAAATGTCTGCACTATGCACTTCATATGCACAATAACATATCGTATCCATGATGCTATTTAGCACTTGCACTTTACTCATATGTTGTGCTCATCGTATGTCTTTAACCTGTTAATGTCTGTTTGCACTATTATGTCAAATGTTAAAATGTTGTATTACTTGCACATTTGGAGTATGGTGAAACGCATTTTGTTTGTCTGTAATTTGCATTTTGTGTGTCTTGTTGCGTGGTCTGATTGACAATAAAGTTCACTTTGACTATAGCCAAATCTGATAGTCATCATCCTCTTAATTGAATTATTTTTGTTCATTTATTAATTAATTGTACAGTGCATCCAGAAAGCATTCACAGCACTTCACTTTGTCCTAATTTTGTTACGTTACAATGCTACGCACACTACCCCAAAATGACAGTGAGAAAACATTGTTTTTTTCTATCAATCTTCGTTCCTGTCACTGGAAAACATCCCCACATCATGATGCTGCCACCACCATGTTTCACTGTAGGGATGGTATTGGCCAAGTGATGAGTGGTGCCTGGTTTCCTCCAATCTTTGTTTCATCAGACCAGAGAATTTAGTTTCTCATGGTCTGAGAGTTCTTCAGGTGCCATTTGGTAAACTCCAGGCAGGCTGTCATGTGCCCTTTTACTGAGGAGTGGCTTCCGTCTGGTCACTCCACCATACAGGCCTGATTGGTGGAGTGCTGCAGAGATGGTTGTCCTTCTGGAAGGTTCTCCTATCTTCACAGAGCAACACTCAAGCTCAGTCAGAGTGACCATTGGGTTCTTGGTCACCTCCCTGACTAAGGCCCTTCTCCCCCCGATCGCTCAGTTTCTATTTATACTGTATAGCCACCAGGTGTCCTTCTGAGCCAAATGACTGAACAGGATACAGCTTTAACTTGCAAGAAAAGAATAAGATTCAGGTCTTTGTTGGCATCTCTAATAAACAGTAGCTTTTTTCTATGATTTTTTAGATCTCAATGAGTGTATCTCAGTAGTCTTTTAGTCTCTTAATATGATGCCTGCATGTACTGTAATTTCTCTTGCCTCTTTATCTCCATCTCTCTATACTGTACAATACAATATGGGAAGCAAATGACTTGCAGGTTATTGATGGATTCAGATGTCATCTGCTTGTAAAGGGATCGTCTAGTGCGTTTGGTGCAGAACATGTTTCAGCTATAGCAGAACAATCTGATCATGACCTAACCATTCGGAGCACATTTCATCCATTTCAAAAGTAAAACCACAGCTCAAGGAAAAGTGCAGTAGGTGATTTCCTGTGACTTTATTAAGGTAGAATGTTGTTCATTCTAAACACTACAAGCATCTCAAGCAGAATCGTTTCTTAATACACACTCAGCCTTCGGTGTTGATGTAGCTTTCAGACATTTAGATTTGATTCATTTTGAAAACGGGTCACTGCAATACACCGGCTTGTATTTGTCATTCCTGGTGGTCACAGTCCATGTCCCCATTAGACGCTTGAGACAGAGGCCTATCCACCTTCCGACCGGTGTCCACATCTGTCACCTCGCTCCCCTGGTCCCCCCCCGCCCTCCAGCCCCCTCTCCATCTCGCTCCTCTGGTGGTACAGGCGCAGGCCAGGGTCTCTTCCAGTCGGCACACACACAGCAGGCAAAGAGGGTCTTCTGTCTGCAAGAACAGGAGGAGGGGGTAGAGAGACACAGAGAAACAGCCCGTTCACACCAAGGATGGTAACGAGAACTATCACTGCAACGATAGCTATGTTTGCATCCACACCAGCCCTGGGGCGTAGCCAGAATAATGTTTTTGGGTAGGCCTAGAAAAATATGGATACGATATGGATAGGCATCTTTTCATTTACTCTTTTACTTTGCGATGTGCACCCTGTGCATAATTTTTCTGGGATATTTTCGTTTTTGGGCCTTAGAACAAATGGCTACGCCTCTGCACCAGCCTCACGATTAAACGTTGTCTGCCATTTTAAATGTGCAAGCACTTTAAATTTGGATGGATTTTTATAGGTCTTCAGTGTTTTATAGTTCATCAGCTGGAAAAAAACATTTCGAAAGTGACCGCAAACAATATCGTTCCGCAATATAGTTGTTGTTATCGTTGTGGTGTTTACTCGGCTATTCTTTTCAAAACATCTCGTGCTCAATACTTGACATCTCATTAAACGCTTTAAGATGCAACTTTTAAAAGAGCTATAGAAAATCCGAGTTCATTATTATTATTATGCTACAGACTGCATGTTCAGGCGTTTGTTAGCCGTGGTGCCGCCCATCCTCCCACCTCCAGGCCCGATGGGATGCATGAGGCGGTTCATCTGGACGTTCCAGTGCTTGACGCTGGTGCTGGCCTGGCGAAGCTTCCTCTGCGCAGCCTGAAGAACAACAGGAAGAGGACGTCAGCAGGAATACAACGTTACCTTGGCATTTTACATTCAAATTGTATTCGTTTTGCAGACGCTTTTATCCAAAGCGACGTACGAATGGAGCATGCAGAAAGTAATCAAGGATTAGAAGGGATCTGCAGTATTTTGTGGTCAGAGAGAGCAGTTTGTATTTACCAGGCACAGTGCAAAGCAGCCATATCGGAGCCACCGGGCACGGTGCTTATCAACTAGGTCAACTGGACAGTGGAACTCACTGCTATGTCCTGGTCCACTCGGTGTCGGCTGGCTCGGACCCTCTCCAGCTGGAGCTGGGCCTCGTCCAGAGCCTGGGACTTGTTTTCCATCTCTTGCCTGAGCTCCTGCTTCTCTCTCTGGGTCTTCAGGATGTACTCCTCCTGCTCCTCTTGGAGAGCCAGTAACGCCTTCATCTTCTCCTCCTCCTCAGCCAGCAACCTAGGACGGGGACATTGGAGAGATTGGTACTCATCCACTGAGTTTTGAATCCCATGAAGTAGACCTCAATGCCATGAGAGTAATTACAATTTGACTTACATTTGTACCTGCAAATCTCTATATTAGAATCTGAATCAGAATCAGAAAGGGATTTATTGGCCATGAAAGTTTGCACAGACAAGGAATTTGCTTTTAAAACGATGTACCAGCTTAGCATTCTATAAAATGAATCTTACTTAGACAAGCTTGAGCAGGCCCACTCAAGTGACACAAATTGTTGTACATATTGTTGCACTGAACACTGACAAAGGGAGGGTTTCTGATTGGAGGGAAGAGTTTTATACACACAGCTCACATATGTGGTCTGGTGTTGCTGAACTTCAAGATCACAGGCTTTCTAACCACAAGAAGCAAATTGCAAAGAGGTGACAGGAAATTGAAAGAGGCTCACAAAAGGGGAATGTGTGTTTGTGAGGTGGCTGTGTACTTGCACATCATGATTCGAAGTTTAAGATGAGCTTATAACAGGTTTGGTGTGAGGGTTTGGGTTTGCCAGTGACAGTAAAATGTAGGGCCCAGGAACGACATATTTCTTGTGCAGCGTAAAAGTTGGCGTAAATGTTGACGTAAAAGTTGGCGCTAAAAGTTGGCGCAAAAAGTTGGCGCAAAAAGTTGGCGTAAAACTTGGTGTGTGGGGGTTGGGAGGTGGGGGTCTGAGGCCAACAGCACACTGTGGTCCCAGAAACAAGTTGAGAAGCTCTTGAGTGATTTGACTGGTGTCAGACATCCAGGGCAATACAAAGACAATGTGTTCACAAGACAGTCACTGCGGTTACATGCATTCGAATTACTGGCTTAATCGTACTGAAATAGAATTATCCCTTTCTTGTAAACACCTTAATTCGAATCATTGCGATCCGACTACGATCCGATCGACACCCCGAGATAACTCGGTCCGATTCGATTGATAATTCGAATAACGCATGCATGTAAACGCTTAATCGGACTATGAACTGGATTCAGCGTCTTTGCGCATGCTTGAGCCACCCTCCCAGGTCGTGACACGGAAGTCAAAAAAGGTTGTCGCTGCCAGGAGCTGGCCCAGTAGAAACAAACAAACAACGCGATGTACAACCCAGAAGACTTTGTGTCTGCTCTTCATCAAGACTGTTCGCCGAGACCTTTGCGGTACTGTGGCAAAGTGCAACCACATATTGGTGGTCTGAATTAAATGATCCATGTTCCTTCGGCGGCGTCTTCTCTCCTTTATCAATCTAGCCAATATCGCCGTTTGCATTCGCAGTAGGCTACTCCTATTGTCATCATGGACGAAATGTAGAGGGACGTAGCGTCACCTTGCCATCTTTCTCGAAATGTTGATGTTGTTGTCATAAATATATGTAAAGGGCTTTATTATATCTATGGTTGTTGTTGTTGGTAGTGGTGAAGAGGTCAAGCGGAAATGGCTGTATCACCACTAGTTGTAATGAAAACAGCGCCACGTATCGGATTGGGATATTACATGCTTTCGGCCAATAATTCGGTTTATTCACTGTCATGTTCATTCGGATAATCCAGTTGCCCCAGAGAGTAGCATTATTCGAATTAAGCAAGATTCGAATTACTACCATCATGTAAACGCACTGAGTGAGACAGAGGGAATAAGTGAGTATCTGTTGGTCTGCATGCATTTGCCTGCTTGTCTGTTTGTCTTTAAGTTGTGTGTGTGTGAGTAAGTGTGAGTGTGTACGTGTGTGCATGTCACGGTGTGTGTGAGTGTAGTGGAGGTGTGTGTGTGTAGGGTGTGTGTATGTGTGTGTGTGTCAGGGTGTGTGTGTGTGTGTGTGTCATGGTGTGTGTGTATGTGTGTGTGGTGTGTGTGTATGTGTGTGTGTGTCAGGGTGTGTGTCATACGTGGCCTGTGCGTGGCGGTGCTCCTCCTCGTCCTGCCTGGCTCTGATCTCCAGGTGCAGTGCCTCCTCCAGGCGTAGCTGGGTCTCCTCCAGCTCTCTGATCCTCCTCCTCTGCCGCTCCGCCTCCGCCTCCTTCAGCGCCATCTCTGCCTGCATGCTGGCCCGCGCCTGGCCCAGGACAAGCCCTCACTCTTACACTGCACTACATCACCTCCACACCCCCAACATGCTCCCAGGGTGTAGGAGAAGGGCTTTCCTGTTTTCTGTGTGTGTGTGTGTTTATAGGGGAGGAGGGGTGTGAGCACCTCCGTCTCTCTCTCCCCTCCTCCACCCCTCTTTCTCCTCCCTTCCCCTCCCTCCCTCTCCCTCCCTCCCTCCCTCCTCCCTCCCTCCCTCCCTCCCTCCCTCCCTCCCTCCCTCCCTCCCTCCCTCCCTCCCGTCCCTCCCTCCCTCCCTCCCTCCCTCCCTCCCTCCCTCCCTCCCTCCCTCCCTCCCTCCCTCCCTCCCTCCCTCCCTCCCTCCCCCACTCCCCCCTCCCCCCTCTCTCCCTCCCTCCCTCCGTCTCCCCTCCTCCTCACCTGTTCAGCCTCCTGGACCTGCTCCTGCAGGGCTCTCTGCAGCTCCTCCTGCTGCTGTTTCCTCCTCTGCTCCTCCTGCTGCAGCGTTGTCTGGGCCTGCCTCTGCGCCTCCTACAGGTGGGAGGCCGACATGCTATTGGGGTGATTCCTTTTTTTGTTAACTTGCTGATTGTTTGGATTCGTGGGTTACCACAGTACATTGTAGTAGCTCTTCACGACATACAGTAATACTGTCTTTAGCATAAAACATGAAACGATGATGGGTCGTTGCAGTTCAAAAGAATATGGTTTCCATGGCAAAGTAATCGATTTTTGGAGGACACACACACACACACACACTGTAGGCCAGTGTGCCTAACCACGGCCAGCTCGGCCCAGACACCCTCTACCTGACCTGCAGGAGCTCCAGCTCCACCAGCCTGCTCTCCCTCTCCCCCTGCAGGGAGTGCAGTCGCTGCAGCTCCTCCTCCTTGCCGGCGCGCCTCCTCTCGCGCTCCTCCCTCTGCTGTCGGCGTCGCTGCCTCAGGTCCTCGTGCAGGGAGCTCTTCCCCTCCGCACACAGGCGGATGGCCGTCTGGATGGCTGATGGACACAGCAGGAGGGGGGGGGGATGCGTTAGACAACGGTGCTCTGAAAGATCACGTCATGACCACACCACTGTTCTGATCTACAGCAGGCTGCCGGGCCCAAAGGCCCAGGAAACGACATTTCAAGCCATGTATCAAATGTCTTTTCTCCTAAACGTTCGAACGAACCGTTGGTCCACTCCTGTCTCTGCTTGGTGTCGGGGGCGCTCATCTCGTAGGTCTTGGTGAGGGTCTTCACACAGAACATGCACCTCTTGCCCCTCCCTCTCCGGAAGTACCTGCCAACGGCAACGCAACACGGCGGAGGATGACGAGGATTGTGATGATGATGATGACAGGGATGTCGATGAAGCGAGCCTCATGTAAACCAATCTACATTTGATTGGGGACACGCTCGTCTACTGTACGTACAGCGGGACCTGTTTGGCCAAACAGGGGTCCATTGCTACAGGCATTTTTGGAGTCTGTCTAATTGACAGAAGCAACACGTAGATTTTGGTTTGAGAGATGTTTGTTGTGGCGGTCACCTCCACACAGCAGTTGAGGTCCAGTTCGATGAGGCCCTTGCAGTCATGGCTGTCCTCGCTCACAAAGTACAGCAGGCTGCTGGGACGCAGGGAGAACCAGCGCTCCGTCCAGTTCCTCCTCAGGTGGCCCTTCTTCCACAGGTAGCCCTGGGAATGGGCACGCACGCTCACACACACACACACACACACACACATGCACACACACACACACACACACACACACACACCACACACACACACACACGCACACACACACACACACACACCACACACACACATGCACACACAAACACACGCACACACACACGCACACACACATGCACACACACGCACACACGCACAAACGCACGCACACACACACATGCACACACACAGCGACATGCTCACGTTGAAACAGAGTTCACGGTTATTTCAGCTGGGAGGTTCATCTGAGGACCTTGATTGTGGGTATGGAGGGTTTGACATTCAGTCTCTCACTCACTCACTCACTCACTCACTTACTCACTCCTACACAAACATTCACTCACTCACCCTTTCATTCCTATGCAAACACACATACACTAATAGTGATTTTCTGCTCGATTTACACATGATTTAGTGCTGTAAGATTTACTGTTTTAACACTACAATGTCTATCTATCTAGACACACAGTCACAAACAAAGATGTTGTATGCACAACACACACACAATCACATCCGGCTGACCTCTTTGATTACATTGCCCACTATTTCCTGGTAGACCTCCTCTATCGCCATGGTAACAGATTCCCGCTCCACGCCCCTGGTCAGCTTCCCAGAGTTCACAAAGTCCAGGAAGAGCCACACATTGACGCCGTTCTGCTGCACGGCCTCCTGGGAGTAGAAGTCCTCCATGTCCACACAGCTCAGCTCCACACTCATGGCTGAGCACAGCTTCTTGAGTAAATATTCCACCTACAGCAAGAGCCAGTAGAGAACCGACTGAGATACAATATGTATACACTGCCGGTCAAAAGTTTTAGAGCACCTCAATTGTTCCAGTTTTTATTGCAGTTTACGCAGTTTAATGTCTCAATCTACTCGGAAATTAAAGCATAGAACAAATAAACAATTGGAGATGAAAAAATAAATCATGGAATCGTTTGGTTTAACAAAAGTGAATTTACATTTTTGACTCATTAAAGTAGCCACCTTTTGCAGATGTAACAGCCGAACACTCGTGGCATCCTTTCTACAATGGAAATCAAATATGGTTCAGAAAGTTCTTCCCAACACTGTTGCAGAAGTTCCCACAAATGTGTTGCACTTGTAGGTTGCTTTGCTTTCACCCTTCTGTCCAGTTCACCCCAAACCAGCTCAATGGGGTTTAAGTCTGGAGACTGCTGGCCGTTCCATGATTTGAAGCCTACCGTCTTATTCTTTTCTCTTAAGTAGTTCTGACATAGCCTGCTTTGGGTCATAGCTGCTTTGGGTCATTATCTCGCTGTAGGATGAACCCCTGACCAACTAGGCGTATACCAGAGGGTATTGCATGGCGCTGCAAAACCCTGTGGTAGCTGTTTTGGTTCAGGGTGCCACTCACTCTGTGGAAGTCGCCAACTCTGGATCCAGCAAAAGAGCCCCAGACCATCACCCTTCCTCCCCATGTTTGACAGTTGGTGTCACACACCGAGGAACCATCCTTTCTTCTACTCGAAACAAAAACCCAGCGTGATGAACCAAAGAATCCACAGTTTGATTCATCGGTCCATAAGACCTTCTTCCAGTCTTTAGTAGTCCACATGCGGTGCTTCATGGTCCAGGCAAGCCTCTTTTTCAGATTTTTGCCATCTTAGCAATGGCTTTCTAACTGTCAAAAAACCTGCAGCTCGAAGTCTTCTCTTCACAGTTGAAACTGTGACTTGCTTACTTCGAACCGTGTTAAGCTGTGCTTGAAGCTGTTGTCCTGTGAGCCGCCTATCACGCCAGCTGTTGACTCTCAGAAACTTGTCTTCTGACTCTGTTGTGGCTTTGGGTCTGCCAGACCTCTTCCTGTCAGAGTTTCCTCCAGGTGCCTTTTGATGGTGTAGGAAATGTACTCACTGACACCTTGGCTAACTTTGCAATTTCTCTAAAGGAAAGACTTTTAAGGGTTACAATGGTCTGTCTGTCTTCCTTTGTTATTTGAAAAACCAATACAATTTTGTTTAACCTCTGGCAATTTACCGCTTACCTTTGTACCATTTCAGGTTATTCACTGGACTTGAACTGCTTACATGTCATTAAAAAACTGGAAAGAATGGGGGTGTTTTAAAACTTTTGACCAGTATTTACTTTGCTATAGTGTTTGTACATTGTATTACATTACCTTCCTTTACAAATGGCCCCCAAACTGTATGACCTGGCCAGATGTGTGCGAGCTCCATATCCTATCCTTCCACCCGTGAGACAGACGCCGCGCACGACCGCCGAGCACGACGAGCCGCGGACGAAGACCGAGCCGGCCGAAGCAGCCGGCGGAGCCGCCGCGCGACCGCCGAGAGGACGGCGAGACGACGCAGAGCCGACCGCCCGGACGCCGACGACATGCCGCCGCGACGGCGCCAGACCGGCGAGCGACCGCCGAGCCGACCGGCGAGCGACGCCGGCCGCGAGCACGAACGGCGAGCCGAGAAGCCGAGAGAAGGCGAGCACGGAACGAAGGAGCAGCGAAGACCGAAGGAAGGGAAGCGAGGCGAAGAGCCAGGACGAGCGGAAGGCAGCAGCACGAAGAGGAGAAGCGCACGAGCCGGACGAGGCGACGAGGACGCGAGAAGACGAGACGAAGCCGACCCGGAAGCAGAGCAGAAAGACGAGCCGACAGCAGCAGCCGACAAAGCAGAGACGATCCTGGGAACCGCAGAGGACGGCACGCCGCGCCGAAGAGAGGCGACCGCAGGACGCCGAGCGGCCGCAGCGGCCGACGAAAGGACGCAGCCATACCGAGATATCGTAACTATGTCTCCTCTCGACCTCCTATCCGACACTCCTCCTCCTACGGACTCGACATACCTCCTCGTCCTACCTACTATCCTTCCTCTACCTCCTCCTCTCCTAACTCCGTCTCCGTCTCCTACCTCCTATCCTACCTCTTCCTCCTATCCTACCTCCTATCCTACCCACCTTACCTACCCTCTCTCCTTCTTCCTCTCCTTCTTCCACCCCTTCCTCCAACCTTACCTCCTCTCCTATCTATCCTTCCTCCTCTCCTTCCTCCTCTCCTTCCTCCTCTCCTTCCATCTGTGTTTCCTACTAGTCTGTCTTAAACTCCTCATGTTGGTACTTGTCAGAGGTGGAAGCCATGGTTACTGCACATTCTGACAGGGCGAAAGAGAAGAGCGGGAGAGACAGAAAGGAAGTGACAGGAAGACGGAGCTCACCTCGTCTGGAACCAGCACCAGTGGGTACTTGTCCTCAGACAGGAAGTTGAAGAGGCACCAGAGTCGCAGGGCATTGTCATTGGACAGAATGCCTCCATCTTTGGGATGATAGTTTTTATTGGAGCACAGTGTCCAACACAGCTCATCCACCTTCTCCTTATCGAACGTTCCCTCAACCACCTGGGGTCAGAGGAACAGCAGTTTAGCTGTGTGTAGTTATGCTCTGGTGTGCAATACATTTATTATGTACAGCTGCGTAAGTGTTTGAGACAGTAAGTGTGTTGTCTTGCGCGTGATGAAGCCAGATTGACTCGTACTTGCAGTGGTGTAGCAAACACATTTATACAGTCAAATGTTTTGATAAATCCACCCAAGGACTTCATGCAGGGACACTATTGGCCAGTCCCTGTGTGTGTGTTTGTGAGAATGTGTGTTTGTGAGAGTGTGTGTGTGTGTGTGCATTACTTTATCCAGTATGTATTTGTTGAGGTATGGCATGTAGCCCTGGTTGGAGACTGGTCCATCATCATCGTCTCTGAAGTGGTCCTCCAATGCCTCTGGGTCGTGTGGGATATTCAGCACTGTGTAAAGGTTGTGAGACAGCACCTAACACAGTAACACAGAACACAGGTTATGAGACAGCACCTAACACAGTAACACAGAACACAGGTTATGAGACAGGACCTAACACAGTAACACAGAACACAGGTTATGAGACAGCACCTAACACAGTAACACAGAACACAGGTTATGAGACAGCAGCTAACACAGTAACACAGAACACAGGTTATGAGACAGCACCTAACACAGTAACACAGAACACAGGTTATGAGACAGCACCTAACACAG
This sequence comes from Mallotus villosus, assembly GCA_903064625.1. NCBI lineage: Eukaryota > Metazoa > Chordata > Actinopteri > Osmeriformes > Salangidae > Mallotus > Mallotus villosus. The sequence continues at coordinate 116,628 of CAEFZP010005833.1, read as the reverse complement.
TAACACAGAACACAGGTTATGAGACAGCACCTAACACAGTAACACAGAACACAGGTTATGAGACAGCACCTAACACAGTAACACAGAACACAGGTTATGAGACAGCACCTAACACAGTAACACAGAACACAGGTTATGAGACAGGACCTAACACAGTAACACAGAACACAGGTTATGAGACAGCACCTAACACAGTAACACAGAACACAGGTTATGAGACAGCACCTAACACAGTAACACAGAACACAGGTTATGAGACAGCACCTAACACAGTAACACAGAACACAGGTTATGAGACAGCACCTAACACAGTAACACAGAACACAGGTTATGAGACAGCACCTAACACAGTAACACAGAACACAGGTTATGAGACAGCACCTAACACAGTAACACAGAACACAGGTTATGAGACAGCGCCTAACACAGTAACACAGAACACAGGTTATGAGACAGCACCTAACACAGTAACACAGAACACAGGTTATGAGACAGCACCTAACACAGTAACACAGTAACACAGTAACACAGAACACGAGTTTATGAGACAGCACGGATAAAAAAAAATTCAACACATGCCATAAGGTACGATGCCCAAGTCAAACACAGAGCTTATTAAGTGTGGCTTTCCGGGGCCTCCAGGGTAGAGTCCCCAGCCAGGCTCAGCCTGGTTCAGCCCCTCAGCCGGGGAGTGTGACTGGGATTAGACACGTCACAGATCCTCCACGGCTGCTCCCTCAACACAGTGCTGCTGGAGCTCACCAGACTGGTCCTAATTCTACCAAGTGCTCCCTAAGCCTTTAGGAGCCCTCACATCAACAACAGTCCACACACCAGACACAGATTGGATGACAACAACGATCATGGATGATAATGAGGATCATGACATATTATAGACAGCATACTGTATGATGAATTATAATCTTTACACTGACCGTCTACTAACCCGAGCAGATTAATCATACACAAAGAAAATAATTTTGAAAATTGACACTTTGAACCGTGTTGACAATGTTCCCCAAATCAACGTGTGTACACAGTGCTGGACAGTTCTAGAAGCAGATCAGATCACCACCACAGTGCTGGACAGTTCTAGAAGCAGGTTAGATCACCACCACAGTGCTGGACAGTTCTAGAAGCAGATCAGATCACCACCACAGTGCTGGACAGTTCTAGAAGCAGATCAGATCACCACCACAGTGCTGGACAGTTCTAGAAGCAGGTTAGATCACCACCACAGTGCTGGACAGTTCTAGAAGCAGGTCAGCTCACCACCACAGTGCTAAACACCACCTTTTAGTAATAGTCCAGAGGTGGGTGTTAATCCAGAGGATCCTGAATGCACAACAGTTAAGAGATCGATCCAGATTAAGACCCGGTAGCACATACAATAACACATTATATAAAGTTGTGGGAACTTCTTTGACACACATATGGTACAGCAGAACAGACAAATGGGTTGAAATTGATTTTAACAGACTGAGGTGAACCATGTTCACATTAGATATACCGTTATGTAATTCTTGTGTAAACAGGAAACACACCCACACTTTCATACACACACGCAGCAGTGTGAAGAAATGACAGGACAGATCAGTAATGAGAACCAAATGAAAATGTCTTGACCTTGTTTCTTGATCAATGATGAATGTGACAATTAACTTGACAATTTGTGGATAAGGGAAACAAACCTTAATGTCTGCAAAAGGGATAAAGCACCAAATTAAGAAACAAAGTGAATCACAATGAAAGAAAGCACAGGTGATTACAATCTGAAAATGATGGAAACAGAGAGGCAGACAAACTCTTTGGCATAAGGACCTGTAGTTCTCATCTTCCTCCCTCTAACTTGAGTCCTGCCCTGCCCCCCTGACCCCTGACCCCCTGACCCACCTTCAGCTGAGACTTGGACACCTTTCCGCTCTTCTCCACATCCAGGGAGGTGAAGGCGTACCAGATAGACTTCAACAGCTCCGCACGCAACTCCATGTCTGCACTGTCAACTCCACTCTGCTCTGCTCATTTTACTGAGCCGTCAGTGTGTGTGTGTGTGTGTGTGTGTGTGTGTGTGTGTGTGCTTCACGACTGCGTTCTGACTTCCTGGTTAACCCTCTCCACACCCTGCTTCTGTCTGTATTGCGCTGTATAGTGGCGCCCTCTGTCTCACAGTAACAACACTGTGTGATACGCCAGAGGGCCGTGTGCTACCGTGCATAGTTTCATGTCAACAGAAGCTTCCAGAGCTTCTGGCCTGATGGTGCTGTTACACGCAGAGTAGTGACACGTCACAGCTTTAAGTTCCGGCGTGTCGTCACTGAAAAGAGGCGTGGGTGAAGGAGCTGATGTGCTTCTAGAAGAAAGGCGTTGTGTTTCGAGTGTGGGAAGGCCTAAAAAGTTAGACGCATGCAATTATGATAGCTATATAAACAGGTTGCATTTCCTGCATGTTGCAGAAACAGCAGCCATGGGTCTCAATAATTATACTACCACATTACTCATTATTTTAACTCTATTGTCCAGTTTGGTGTAAAATAATGCAATTTTTTGCTTAATTTTCTTTGAAATGAGAATGGAGACAATTCTCAGTACACTCCCAGTAAACCAAACCTTCATAAAATAATGGCGGTAAATAATCTCTACCTGTTGTAGACTGGGGTAGACGTTTCTTTAGCGTTTTCCTTTAATGTCAGCGTCCACAGGCATGCTGTGAGGGAGGGTTCCTATTCAGACGGGATCCTGACTGATGGGGATTGGTGGAGAGGCTGCTGTGTGGCTGTCTATTGGTGGAGAGGCCGCTGTGTGGCTGTCTATCTGTGGAGAGGCCGCTGTGTTGCTGTCTATTGGATGGATTACACAGAGATTTATGGAGGGGATTTGTCTTTTGATGTGTTTGTTTGTCCTCTTAGGGTTCTGAGTGTCTTTTGTAGTACAGACACACACACGCACGTACACTCACACACACACACACACACACACACACACACACACGCACGTACACTCACACAGCAAGACGCACACACGCACGTACACTCACACAGCAAGACGCACACAAACACAAAGTGTTCATGCATAAACACAGACATGCGGACGAACTTACTGTGAGCCTCCATACACACACACACACGCACACACTCACACACACACACTGCAACAAGCACATACATAAACTCAGACACACACACTAAACACACTTGATTGATCCATGTAAGCATGGCACACGGCCGAGGGAGTACGCCCTTAGATGAAAGAACTCACAAACACACACACAAACGCACACACACCCTCACACTCACTCACACACACACATGCACATATTTCCAGACAAAAGATCTACATACTGGATTTGTGTGCTCCTAATCAATGTACGCCGTGAACCATCATAAACACCACATTATTTGTTATTTGTGTTTTATATTTGTTATCATAGAAGTTCTCATTCAGTAGTCAAATATAATCATACACTATATACTTTTGTGTGTCGTGGAAGTTTTTGAGAGAATCAATCGTTTAAGCTGAAGTCGGGTGAAGTACAGAGTTAATGTTTATTTGACATAGATGTAAACATAATAACGTTATCAACATAACATAATCGACACACAAACATAAGACAATAACACAAAGACAATTCCATACAGCTCCATCTAGCATTCTAGAATGGAACCGGGAGGAATCCAGCCCACCAGCACTACCCAGCTGATGGCCCTGAACCCCCCCAGAACACTCTTCAACAGACCATTTTATAGATACGACAGTCCTCAAAAGTCATTGGTCCATCCTACAGACATGCAGCTATACCAAATCTCTTCAATCATTGGTTAACTCCTTAAAACAATATAGTTGAATCCACATTGTCTTCAGACCAACTGTCTCTTCCCCCTAGGTGACAAGAACTCTCCCAGGTCACCTAGACTTCACGTCTCCTAGACTTCATGTCTCCTGGTTACGTGTCATAAAACTACAGGTGGCATCTCTGCCAAACGGAGTTGAATCAACATTCATTGTATCAAGCTTCTTAACCAACTGTAAACTTCTCCTAAAACACATTAATTGTACATGGGCCCAACATTTCTTTCACAGATGTCCAAACAACTTCTTCAGAGGAACAGTGTCCACATTTTTCTGCAGATG
>CAEFZP010005833.1:60000-110000 GCA_903064625.1 Mallotus villosus | reverse complement strand
GCAGAGTATTTATCCAAAACACATGAGGTCCACCGTGTTGTGGTTGAGGCTGTTAGAACCGTCTGACACACTCTTAGGGGAGTGTGAAATAGTTCTGTCTATTTGAAAGAGATCTCATGTCAGGTTCAGAATACAGTATTTCCTGTACTTGATCTGCAGTTTACTGTCAAGGACTTCAGTGATGGAGGTCGATGTGACTCGTACACAGTACTGGCTAGCCTACTGACATGGTGTAACACTGAATAAGATGGATGCTTTTAAATTGATGTATTTTATAATTACAGGTCATCATGATAAAAGGACTTTTGAAGTAACTTTGCAGTTGAATTCTTACTTTAAACAACATGAATACATCTGTTATTTTATTATTACAATATTATACATATTGTAGGGATATAATCCTTTTCCAGTCTATCTTCTTTTTCCATTCTGATCTGAATGTGCTCTGATTGCATTACAGCTCAAAGATTCAAAAGTTGTAGCAGTTATTTTGGTACTAAAAGTGTTTGGCAGTAAAGGAGTTTCATGAGTCCTTGTAATAGATCATAATTCAGTGACTCTGCATGGTTAGGGATCCTTCCCTCCAGGAGGGGGGGGGCTGCCTGAGGAGGGGGGGGGCTGCCTGAGGAGGGGGGGGGCTGCCTGAGGAGGGGGGGGGCTGCCTGAGGAGAGGGGGGGGGGCTGCCTGAGGAGGGGGGGGGGCTGCCTGAGGAGGGGGCGCTGAGGAGGGGGGGGGGCTGCCTGAGGAGGGGGGGGGGCTGCCTGAGGAGAGGGGGGGGGCTGCCTGAGGAGAGGGGGGGGGGCTGCCTGAGGAGAGGGGGGGGGGCTGCCTGAGGAGAGGGGGGGGCTGAGGAGGGGGGGGCTGCCTGAGGAGAGGGGGGGGGGCTGCCTGAGGAGAGGGGGGGGGGCTGCCTGAGGAGAGGGGGGGGGCTGCCTGAGGAGAGGGGGGGGGGTGCCTGAGGAGGGGGCTGCCTGAGGAGGGGGGGGGGCTGCCTGAGGAGGGGGGGGGGCTGCCTGAGGAGAGGGGGGGGGGCTGCCTGAGGAGAGGGGGGGGGGCTGCCTGAGGAGAGGGGGGGGGGCTGCCTGAGGAGAGGGGGGGGCTGCCTGAGGAGGGGGGGGGCTGCCTGAGGAGAGGGGGGGGGGCTGCCTGAGGAGGGGGGGGGGCTGCCTGAGGAGGGGGGGGGGCTGCCTGAGGATATCGGTGTTGTTTTGAGGGGCAAAGCTCTCCAGCCCACACCAGCCCTCGTGGCGATGATTGATGTTTGGGTTCTTTTTAAGGCTGTCATCTGTCTTTAGAGCGTGCGAGAATGTGTGTGCGCGAAAAACAAACATGCACATCTTTGGTGTGTGTTTGATGTGCACACTTGCATGGGTGTGCATGCGCAACGTGCATAAGTGTTTGACGTGTGCGTGCGTGTGTGTATGAAGTGTATAGAAGGCAGACGCTACTGCAACTCGATCCTTCTGCTGTACTGTCTACAGATCAATCTCCAGTTGAAACCCCAGGACCACAGGTCCAGACAAGCCCTTAGCGACCCTAGAAATCCTATTTGCTTTGACGTGAAGGCTTTTTACTTATCGTTACCCATACTCAAACACAGTAGGCCGGTGCAGAAATTGTGTCCAGACTTGAAAACTGGATTCAGCACAATCAAAATGACCACAAATGCATCTTTATGTCGCTCTCAATATATACGAATACATAAATATGACATTAAATATTATCGTAAATAATACTGGAAATATATGTAAAATATATGTATTTATTTGTCAGTTTATGAAACTGATTAGAAGGGCAGGGAGAAAGAGCAAGCTTCCTGTAGAAGAGGGATATACTGATGGGAGTAAAAGGAAGGACTAGTTAATCTGGAATGGGAAATGGAGGATTATGTGTAGGAAACAGCAAACAGTCATTGTGCGATGCATGTCTTTGATGCCTCAAACCTTGCTATTAAACCTGGCAACCAACCTTCAGTTGGTCATTTCAGTTGGATTCAAAAGAAGACATGAAAAAGCAAGTTGTTTATTTAAATAAAACGTATTTCCTACTAAACAGAAATCCTTATATAGCCATACTATATATGGCTGTAGTCTTTCTGTGTATATATACATATACAGTTTATTATGTATACGGTACATGTACAGTATATACATAGAGAAAGTGAGACAGATAGATAGATAGATAAGAATTGACATTCTGATAGATAGATAGATAAGAATTGACATTCTTAATGTTCCTCAATAAGTTTACTGGTGGACATACAGGGGACTATACAGAGAAAGTGTTCCCAAAACGAACAATACGTGTATACAGTATGTGTGTTCATATTTTATGATAACATGGGTCAGGATTTCAGCCCCCTGACACAATATTCTTCAATGCTACAAAAAAACACATTTGATTTCCAAGAACAGACTTTCTAGTATGAACGTCAAACTCTGAGATAATCATTTTGTATCTACAGTGTATAACTTCCCAGTCAGACTTTTAGTAATCACCTCCAGCTTGTCTTCTGGGGGGCGGGGCATCAAGGGGGTAGCGACAGGTAACTCCTGGGATCTCCTCACACCTGTCCCACTCTTCTACACGCCCTCACTACAGAACCTCCACCAGCACAAAGCCCCACACAGGGACCTGTCAGAGCGAATCACCCCAGGTGACGAGCATCCTGAGCTGGGCAGAGATCCACCGCCGCTCCCTGTGGACCGAGTGGAGCTCCATGTGAAGTCTCTCTTGTCTCACATGCGACAGGGTAAGAGGGGAGAGAGTCTTAATATTTCTGATATTGGTTCTTGAATGCTTTTTGGAGGTGTTTAAGGCTTAGCAGATAACATTACAGTGGTTTCAGCTGTTTTGACTGTTGCTGCTAAACTTCAGTCGTTTAATTGAGAGACACAGTGCCTGGTAAAATAAAACCACACTCTTTTATCATTTTAAGTGGTTTTGGCAACCGTTTATCTTTCTTAAGGAAATCTGAGACTGTTTTAATGCAAGGGGAATTCCTCTCTTCTTTCTCTGAGCATAAGCCAGCTATGTCATCTTCATGAAGGAGTCAAATAAGAAAGGAAAACAGAGGGAAAGAGGGATTAGAAGTTCTTAAAGATTATTGAGGGAAATAACAGTTCTGCCCGCAACTTTAACCCTTTGTGTAACCGGTAGATTTAATGTATGTTTTCAGGCTTTTCATGATGCATGTGTATCAGCGTTAACGGTGAGGTTCCCAAATAGCTATCATCAAACTGGGTACACATTGGAAGACATTTAGAAATGTAACAAGTCTTTCTGTGTCGGTAGCAACTGGCGATGGTGGTGTCCACAGACAAACTCTCAAAACTCATTCATCATGACTGAGAACTTCCGAGGACCATGATTCCTTCTTCTACTTCAAAGACTTTTACAGGTAAAAGTTACAAGTACTTTTTTATTTCAAGTCCATCTGCTATCAAGATTTCTGTACAGGGATCTGTAAGGAACTCTGTAAACTTGATATTTTTCAGTGTTCAGTCAGTAAGTGCCACTGACATCTTTCTCAACGGAGAGACTTGGTTAAGGCCTGACCAGAGAGAGACTATGAGTGCTGCCTTCTCCTTCCCCTTCGTGGACCAGCACCCCCCCTACCTGAACAGGAGCAGCGGGCTGACGTACAGCTTGTCACCTCCTGATGGCCACAAACAGCACCGTCCGCTGGCTCCCCACCTCCACCACCGCTACCCAGGGACAGACACACTCGCCCACAACATCCCCTTCCTCCTCTACCCCTCCAGCATGGACCCGGCCAGCTTCAGCCTCTACGAGGGCTCCTTAAGGGGCCCCGGTCCCGGCCTCCTCCCATACCTGCCCTCCTTCCCCCACGGGCGCCTGGGGGTGTACGAGTGCCCCTTCGAGCCAGCGTTCATCCAGAAAAGGAACGAGCGAGAGCGGCAGAGGGTGAAGTGCGTGAACCAGGGCTACGCCAAGCTGCGGGAGCACCTGCCGGGGGGCAGCAGCGAGAAACGTCTGAGCAAAGTGGAGACCTTGAGGGCGGCCATTCGTTACATTCATTATCTGCAAGGTGTGGTTGAGGGGAAAGGGCAGGCGGGTCACAGTGCCAGTAGTGTGAAGATGCAGGACTCCAGGCACAGTGACGGAGAGTCTCCAGCCCACTCAGGATCCTGCTCTGGGCTGGACTCTGGGGAGTCGGAGAGCTCTGGGAGTTAGAGCAGCGATCTGGGAGTTGAAGCATTGAAAAGGCTTGCGTGGATGGGCATTTGAATGCTGGAAAAAATGAAAATACGTATGCACTAACATCCACTGTATTGACCACATTGTAACTACCCAACATTCGAGTTGTGTCGTGAATGAATTTGAACATTAGAGTTGTGAATTGATATGAACGAATACGTAAACAAAACCAGAAATTATACACTCAATGATCATGTCCATACTATATAACTTACATTTAAGGATTTTTATACATTGAACTTCCTTATGATATTTTGACAAGTAGATTATTGTTTTCAAGGAGAGAACCTGTAATTAAATGAGTACATCTTTCTCTGCAATTTTTTTACTGAAAAAATGTACAATGGCATGGAAAGACTCACACCAACAAGGTACGTTTATCAGTTTTATATGAAGAAACAACAAAGTTAAATAAAAAATTGGAAAATAATATATGAGGGAATGCAGATGTAGGCTATATGATCATCTAATGGTCATATTATCACAAATTAAGAACTGCCTCAGATCATACTTACCCAGACATGATGAAGGCCTGGCTGTCTTACAAAATGTACACAGACACCTTTCAACCAAACGTATAGCTTATGAAAACCGCATTAATAAAAAAAGGGTTTAATTAATGGACAACAACATTTAAAACCGTACATTTACTAACCCTTTGGCCAAATACATTAAATAACCATGTTATTGTCACTCTTGGCTTTCAACCGCATCAATTATTATCATAATTAAAAACTCAACTCTGAGCGTTTGACATTTTTCATGCCACCAAGTAAGCGTTGAATGTTTAGGGTGTGTCGGGAGGAAATGCATTCGAGCCTAACATGCTCTTATCAGAGACTGTCATTTATTTCTAAAACCACAATTCGAATAAAGGCCAACAGTCAGTCAACCAAGCACACTTAGGCTATTTATTTATGGAGCTATGGGCCTGTGCCATGTAAATCACAGGGGCTTAAAATGCAACATTAACAGGTAGCATGAGAATCTCACAACAAACCTTTGATAAAACTTGAGAGACCTGTAGTCCCCCTCTGAGACAATACATATTCAATCATATCAATCATATCTAATGTTGTCTCTTGAGGAAAAACCACTATCGCGTATGCAGGTCGTAGCTCATTTTCTCATTGGTGGGCAAAATTCTCTGGGCAGGCAAGCAGAGAAAGGGGAGGTAACCTTTCCTTTTATGACGACATAAGGACATCAAATGATATTTTTTCAAAGGTGGAGAAGAATACCCAGGGCTTGGTTTACACATATCAAAATGTCTAGCCACTGGGGGACCAAAGGCAGGCTGGGGGCACTCATATGAAAGATAAAAAACTTTCTAAAATGTTCATGTCATGGGACCTTTAACTACTTTTTCCCACACAGCCACGCATTTAGATGTGTTGGAAGACTGACTGGTCTTAAGCATCAGCCACCTCACTTCCTCAATCATGCAATGATTCCACCCACATCGTGGAGTCACCAACTCCCAGACTAATTGCGTGAGCAAGATATCAAATTCTGGTAATTCTGCATGTGTTACACCAGCGTCTTAGCTGGTACCACAAGGTTTCTTGCTCAAGCCCTGACTCCTAGCGTACATCAGAGTATGTGAGAATGCCCATATTGGTGTTCTTCTGTTGACTTGGCTTGTATTGAAATTGCATGTGTGAATTGGTAGCCAATTGGTTAGTTGGTACCCTTTTAAAAGCAATGCAGGGTCTCTAAAACATTCTGAACAAAACTCCATGAGTGTACGGGGTTAGACACGTGTCTTCAGGGGAGAGCGTATCTTCAGAGACTGATCTAGCGGGAGTGACGAACGGCTTAACAGCCATTTGCGACTGGAAACTGACTGCTGATAGCAAAGAGCGGCCCCGCCTGTTCATTTGGAATGATTCTGATATGATTTGATCTGCATGGAGGAAAGAACCAAATGAACATTTCATAATGAATGAATGAGGCACAATGTGATGACGAGCTAACTGAAATAGCAACTAGCTATTGTGACGTGGTCTTCTCCACTCGCATCTAGTATCAACACAAAACACAAGACGTTAAAGGACCAAAAAGTGACACCATCGCTTTGCATCTTGTGTGAGAGGCGACAACTGTTGTTACACGTTTAGCCATAGTTCAGTCACAGACGCACACTTCAACCACCACACATTCTGTTACATGACAGTAATTCTACTCCTAGACATTTGCGAGGGGAACTTGGCGAGTGGCCAATGAAGTCATAGCATAATATACCATGTCTGTCACGGCCAATCAGAACTCACAAAGCTTGACCAGTGGATGAGGACAGATCACTGTGCTGCACTTGTCAAAATGGTGAACAGTTGGCTACATACGATGACTACAATTCAGTAGTCATGGTTACTCAAAACTCAAAATAGTTCACACTTGTTCCTAATGATGTTGATATGGTCCTTCAAAATATTGTCATCTGAGTATGAAATACAGCAAAGAGCTGTGGAACCCAGTGAAAACGTTGAAGTAATTCAATGTCAGACTTTTTACCATTGGGCATTGCAAGTGTATAGAGTAGCCTTTCAGTAGGGCTTACTGTACGCAAGTGCTGAATATACAGACATGCCATACTGTATGACTTGCAGTACTTACACCATACTTCACCATACTAAGTGATGATTACTATACTTTTTTCTACAAAATGCATTTAATATATACAATAAAGCATTTTTTGCAATTACATAACCTGGACACTGTGTTCTCAGTTTTTTATATAGTGTTTAATGAATGCTCCTCAGTGTAGATGTATTGACTAGCTGTGTGTCTGATCTGAAAGCATTGGCAGATTTCGAGCACAGATTAAAAGGTTTTTGAGGTTTGGGGGTTTTTGCCAGACAAGTCATGGCTTGGTGAATCTACATTAAAGATTTGGTTTTGGGTTTATAGTTTCCCAATTTGGGGGAAAAACTGTTACCACGATAGAATACCACTATACAGATCACAGACAGAGACGTTAGCCTGGTGTGCTCATGAGGTAGATCAGTGTCATGTCTCTGACAACTGCCCCTGCCATACCAACGTTCAGCCCTGCTGCGTGTGACCCACGCCCCTGTCCCCTCATGTCACCCCCTCCCCTAGACAAATGACACTCATTGTCTATATTTATATTCTCTGTTCTGACCAACTGTTCAGCCAACCAATACTCACGATCAGGGAGAGAGAGAGAGGGAGAGAGAGAGAGAGAGGTGGGTCAGACTGGGGGGGGGGAAAGGAGAGAAGAGTCAGAACAGTGTCAGTCAGACTGAGCAAGAGACACCAGGGAGCGACCGATGGGGAAAAGCAGAGAAGGGCAGAGGCCAGGACTAAAGGAGTAAACAGGACTAAATGAGTAAACAGGACTAAAGAGCTAAACAGGACTAAAGGAGTAAACAGGACTAAAGGAGTAAACAGGACTAAAGGAGTAAACAGGACTAAAGAGCTAAACAGGACTAAATGATAAAAGAAAAGACACATTTTGGAGAACAGGACTAAGAGAAGCTCTGGCCCGGAAGCTAGCCCGTTAGAACAGCCTTACCCAGCTCCAACCTCCTGTCTGAGCCAGAGAACCGCCTAGGAGCCAAGATGGAGGGTGGCAGCGATCCGCCGATGACGTCTTACATCATGGACGAGGAAACTCTAAAGAGGAAGCAGAAGGAGAAGCTGAAGAAGATGCTGGCCACAGGGGGCAACCCTCGGCCAGCCCGCTCCCTCTTCTTCCTCACCCTGAAGAACCCCTTCCGGAAGGCCTGCATCAACATCGTGGAGTGGAAGTATCCTGACGGGGTTGTGGGATCATGACTGGATGTGTGGCTGGGTCTCAGTGAATTCAGTTATGGAGCCAACAAGGTTTTAACTACATGATCATTGGTTCCTCAACGTTTTTTAGAGTAACAAAATGCAATCCTCCACTTTGAATCAGACAATATTTAGAACACTTAGTGGAAGCACTAACTTTGAAGGCTTTACTGTCAGAGAGAACTACCTTTCATAGACCTAGGCCGGCACCCTAACCAAGGCTAACATGAATGAGTATATCCACAGTAATGGCATTCTTCAATGTGTACTAATCCATGAAGGCCGCTGATGGACATACCATTTCACATATGGGTTAAGTCGAGGCAGCGAGATGATATTTACAGAGGACAGACAGCTGTCTCGGTGCGTCACAGGCTAAAAGCAGACATGCTAAGTCTAGAGAATGCGACGTCACAGCTCCCCTGGTGGTACCGTGTGGAACTGAACCGCCCACGATAAAAAGTAGCTTCATCCCTAACAAGTCTATCCAACCAAACTTGAGGCAGCACTGATTGTTTAAATGTGTCATATTATCCCCTAACAGTCGTTACAAACGTAATATAGTAGTTTCAGCTTGGCACAACAGCGTCATTGCCTTGTAACGGAACCATTGTTGGAGTCCGGTTCTACCTCAGTGTTCTAGATCCTGTTGGTTATATGAGGATGTCCTGCATGTGGCTGCAGATTGCTTAAACATGCAAATGACTCCAAAATAGACTGGAATGACTTTATTGGTGTGACTGATATCTTTAGATTTCTGAGATGGCCTGTAGTGAGCTCTGCAGATTCTTGTCATTTTATACAAAACAAGCATACCCATTTTAGGTGGAGGCGTTGAAATAATAATGTCATGGTTGGCATATCTACCCTGGTGCAAATGCATAGCTTCTGTAGAGGTGCATGTTAACAATATAGCTGAGTGTTACTCCAAAAGTCCAACCATTGTCCTCCGGGAATAATATATATATTTTTAAGCGTTGGTAACCAAGTTTGTCCTCCAAGGTTCTCTATGGGTGTCTCTATGGACCCATTGCCCGTGTATTTCCTGAGTTTTCCCTTCCAGACCGTTTGAGATCATCATCCTTCTGGCCATCTTTGCTAACTGTGTGGCCCTGGCCGTGTACCTGCCCATGCCCGAGGAGGACAGCAACAACACTAACAGCAACCTGGTGAGCGTGTGCGAGAGTGCCTTCGTCTGCGTGCGCATGTAGGTGCATCAGTCCACCTGTTTGAGTGTATGAGCGTGGTCGGGGAGAGGACTAAGATGTGGATGGCCTTAGCTTAGTGGTGAAGCTTCTGACTGGAGATGACGGGTTCAAATCCGCCTGTACTCCGCTTGGGACGAAAGCATTTGCTAAATGAATACATTCTGTTATTACAGAAGGCCTGGTGCTCGCACAATCCCACACCTTTGAGGGATCGAATATATTCCCCTTCAGTCCCTCCCTTCCCTCTGATTGGTCAGGGCTCCAAGATCTTGTTTTCTGCAAGACAGGCGGCCAGAATGTAGAAGCCATCGGTGTATGTTTCAGCTGGGCATGCTGGTCTGCTCGCTAGGCTGTATGTCAGTTTGACATCATCAGCAGTTATCGGATCCAGTCATTGGTTGTCTTTGGCTGCCAGCCAACTCCCACTACTTGATGTTACAGTGTCCGGCTATTTAGGTGTTTGCGTCTTTTTATACATAGAATATTGAGGCCCTGTTGATTTTTAATTGCTTCAAAATGGGAGAAGATACTCTGCGGCTCTGCTGCTGGAAAGCTAAATTAGTTATTGTACATTTTACTGCCTTATCACACAACAACACTTCTTTAGGTTCCACTACGACTAGGGACTATTTTCTCTACATGCACGATTGACGTAAAAGCACCTGCTAGATTAATAAGATGTGTTGTAATGTAGCTGTTTTGTGGTGTGTGTGGGTGTTTGTGTGGGACAGACACTGATGCCAGCCCAGATGAGAATAACTTGGGGCCAGAGAACGGCTCGCTGGCTGGATTAGTAAATCCTGCATGCGTCATGACAGCGTAAAGTCAGGAACAAACAGGGATACACATTTTGGCTCTGTGTCTCCCCCTCTACCCCTTCCCTTCCCTCCCCGTCTCCCCCTGCCCCCTCTACCCCTTCCCTCCCAGTCTCCCCCTGCCCCCTCTACCCCTTCCCTCCCAGTCTCCCCCTGCCCCCTCTACCCCTTCCCTCCCAGTCTCCCCCTGCCCCCTCTACCCCTTCCCTCCCAGTCTCCCCCTGCCCCCTCTACCCCTTCCCTCCCAGTCTCCCCCTGCCCCCTCTACCCCTTCCCTCCCAGTCTCCCCCTGCCCCCTCTACCCCTTCCCTCCCAGTCTCCCCCTGCACCCCTCTACCCCTTCCCTCCCCGTCTCCCCCTCTACCCCTCCCCTTGACCCTCCACCTATGACCCCTCCGCCCTCATTGTCTGAGAAGCGTAACAGATAAAAGCAGTCGATGGACTGTGGTCATATGAGACACAGAGGCTGTAGCTGGACCACTGATCGCTGCCACAAGAACTTCAAACATGTCCACACTTACGTTTTGAGAGACACTGATCTAGGGAGAATTTCACTCAGCCAGTGGTTCAAAGAGGTGTCCGTGTCCTGGTTCATAATTGACCTGTGCCATTTGGGGTCTTGAAAGAGGGTCTGTGAGGACATGGTTTGAAGTAGCTTAGCATCCTCATGTGTCTGCCATACACATACATAATAAGAGAACCTTATTAAAAGAAAGGCTACCTACATTTGTCAGTATATTTAAGGACCACTACAGAGTTGTCAAAGTGCTTGAATATTTGGAAACAAAACAAGCAACCCCATCTTACGTACTGATAGCTTAATAGAGTATGTTCTACATTGTTACATTATGTGTTGTGACCCAGCTGAATCTGTTACCCAGGGGATGACATGCAAGAAATGGCCCAGACCCGGAATTAAACTCAGGCAGTACACCAGGCCTGGTACGTGTTCTACCCTGGAATCTGTGTTTCAAATTTGTGTTCAGTCCAGCCATGACAGCTGACCCACACACTGATGTCAGACACACAAAGGCTCTGCTCACACCAGAACACTAGGCTGGGGCTTGTCCCCCCCCCCACACACACACACACAAGTTTACATTCATATTCCTGTGGGGATTCACAATTCAATCGCATTCATTTTCCCTTAACCTTATCTAACCTGAACCCTAAACCTAACCCTAGCTTCTATCCCTAACCCGTAAAACGACCCCTAAATTCTAACCCCAACTCTGATGTAACTCTAACCCTAACACTAATTCAACCTAACCATAAACCTCCCTAAAAAAAACAGAAATAACACTTGAGCTTCCGTAGGGCCAAAAAACTGTCACTACAAGTCCAATTATTTTCTTGTTGTTCTTGTGGGGACAGACAATCCCACTGACACACACAGACACACACAGACACACACAGACACACACAGACACACACACACACACACTGACAAACACAGACACACACAGACACACACAGACACACACAGACACACACACACACACAGACACACACAGACACACAGACACACACAGACAGACACAGACACACACAGACACACACAGACACACACACACAGACACACACAGACAGACACAGACACACACAGACACACACAGACACACACACACACACACTGACAAACACAGACACACACAGACACACACAGACACACACAGACACACACAGACAGACACAGACACACACAGACACACACTGACACACAGACACACACAGACAGACACAGGCACACACAGACACACACAGACACACACACACACACACACTGACAAACACAGACACACACAGACACACACAGACACACACAGACACACACAGACAGACACAGACACACACAGACACACACTGACACACACAGACACGCTGGCTCGTAGCGTCCCTGCTTGGTGTCCTTGGGTGATTGAAAGGGCCAGGTGTTGCTCACACGCACACTCATGCACACTCTGCCTTCATGTCTCATGGACGCTGAGTGTGTAAACGACTTATATTTAGATCTTCCCTCGTCAGGGTACTAGTACACAGAACAGGCAGTGGGAGTGTGTGTGTGTGTGTGTGTGTGTGTGTATGTGTGTGTGTGTGTGTGTGTGTGTGTTTGAGTGTGTGTGTGTGTGTGCGTGTGAATGCATGTTTGTGTCTCACATTTCTTCAAGTACATACAGGCAGTCACCGTGCAGTGTGTGTGCGTGTGTGTGTGTGTGGACAAAGAAGACAATTGTTTGTGGGGGGATGTTCTGCCTCTCTGTGTATATAGATAAAGATACACACAGTGCTGTGCTATAAATGCCTCTGGTGAATGTTGCCAGAACGACCCTGTGTCCATGTTGGGCTGCTGTGCCAGCTCTTTATACAGCAGCACTCTATAAATATAGACTATATGTATAATGATGCATAAACCTTGATAAGAGCTTTATTTACACACCAAAGCTGTTTGCACATGGACTTATCCCCATGCTGAATACGAAGACCCTATAAAGTAACAAGTCCTAAAATAGAACACAGCTTTCAGTTATATTTCAAGATCAAGTTTAAAGAGTAAGCTAATAGTTTTAGGGCCAAAATCTTGCACTGAATTAACTGAACATCTCATTATAAGGGGCTGTAAAAGAATGTGCCTATATTGATTGTTCTTGCCTCGTTTATTTGATCCAAATAGTCTTCAGTGTTTCCTTTGAGGGAAAGTCAAAATGTGTAGCTGAACCTGAGTGTATTTTGAAGGTAGTGTGATGGCTTTAATGAACACCAGGACAGCAGGGAGGGTACCTGGGGACAGGGAGGGTACCTGGGTACAGGGAGGGTACCTGGGTACAGGGAGGGTACCTGGGTACAGGGAGGGTACCTGGGTACAGGGAGGGTACCTGGGTACAACAGGGAGGGTACCTGGGTACAGCAGGGAGGGTACCTGGGGACAGGGAGGGTACCTGGGTACAGGGAGGGCACCTGGGTACAGGGAGGGTACCTGGGTACAACAGGGAGGGCACCTGGGTACAGGGAGGGCACCTGGGTACAACAGGGAGGGTACCTGGGTACAGGGAGGGCACCTGGGTACAGGGAGGGCACCTGGGTACAACAGGGAGGGTACCTGGGTACAGGGAGGGCACCTGGGTACAGGGAGGGCACCTGGGTACAGCAGGGAGAGTACCTGGGTACAGCAGGGAGGGTACCTGGGTACAGGGAGGGTACCTGGGTACAGGGAGGGTACCTGGGTACAGGGAGGGTACCTGGGTACAGGGAGGGTACCTGGGTACAGCAGGGAGGGCACCTGGGTACAGCAGGGAGGGCACCTGGGTACAGCAGGGAGGGTACCTGGGTACAGGGAGGGTACCTGGGTACAGGGAGGGTACCTGGGTACAGGGAGGGTACCTGGGTACAGGGAGGGTACCTGGGTACAGCAGGGAGGGCACCTGGGTACAGGGAGGGTACCTGGGTACAGGGAGGGTACCTGGGTACAGCAGGGAGGGCACCTGGGTACAGGGAGGGTACCTGGGTACAGGGAGGGCACCTGGGTACAGGGAGGGCACCTGGGTACAGGGAGGGCACCTGGGTACAGGGAGGGTACCTGGGTACAGGGAGGGCACCTGGGTACAGGGAGGGCACCTGGGTACAGCAGGGAGGGTACCTGGGTACAGGGAGGGCACCTGGGTACAGGGAGGGTACCTGGGTACAGGGAGGGCACCTGGGTACAGGGAGGGTACCTGGGTACAGGGAGGGCACCTGGGTACAGGGAGGGCACCTGGGTACAGCAGGGAGGGTACCTGGGTACAGGGAGGGCACCTGGGTACAGGGAGGGCACCTGGGTACAGCAGGGAGGGTACCTGGGTACAGGGAGGGCACCTGGGTACAGGGAGGGCACCTGGGTACAGGGAGGGTACCTGGGTACAGGGAGGGCACCTGGGTACAGGGAGGGCACCTGGGTACAGGGAGGGCACCTGGGTACAGGGAGGGTACCTGGGTACAGGGAGGGTACCTGGGTACAGGGAGGGTACCTGGGTACAGCAGGGAGGGTACCTGGGTACAGGGAGGGTACCTGGGTACAGGGAGGGTACCTGGGTACAGGGAGGGCACCTGGGTACAGCAGGGAGGGTACCTGGGTACAGCAGGGAGGGCACCTGGGTACAGGGAGGGCACCTGGGTACAGGGAGGGTACCTGGGTACAGGGAGGGTACCTGGGTACAGGGAGGGTACCTGGGTACAGCAGGGAGGGTACCTGGGTACAGGGAGGGTACCTGGGTACAGGGAGGGTACCTGGGTACAGGGAGGGCACCTGGGTACAGCAGGGAGGGTACCTGGGTACAGGGAGGGTACCTGGGTACAGGGAGGGTACCTGGGTACAGCAGGGAGGGTACCTGGGTACAGGGAGGGTACCTGGGTACAGCAGGGAGGGTACCTGGGTACAGGGAGGGTACCTGGGTACAGGGAGGGTACCTGGGTACAGGGAGGGTACCTGGGTACAGGGAGGGTACCTGGGTACAGCAGGGAGGGTACCTGGGTACAGGGAGGGTACCTGGGTACAGGGAGGGTACCTGGTTACAGCAGGGTGTCTCGGGTACCTGGGCCTCTGAAGGCCTGTTGGTGGTCAGCAAACCTCTTCTCTGATCTGAAATGGTAGAGGAGCCACATACCAGAGGTCACAGGTCACAGGGGTGAGCCACATACCAGAGGTCATAGGTCACAGGGGTGAGCCACATACCAGAGGTCACAGTCACAGTGGTGAGCCACATACCAGAGGTCACAGGTCACAGTGGTGAGCCACATACCAGAGGTCACAGGTCACAGAGGTAAGCCACATACCAGATGTCACAGGTCACAGTGGTAAGCCACATACCAGAGGTCACAGGTCACAGTGGTGAGCCACATACCAGAGGTCACAGGTCACAGTGGTGAGCCACATACCAGAGGTCACAGGTCACAGGGGTGAGCCACATACCAGAGATCACAGGTCACATACCAGAGGTCACAGGTCACAGGGGTTCCGTTTCCACATTTTATAAAACCTGATCTCAGTGGTCTCATATATCTGCGTTTGTTCATCTTCCCCGAACTTTATACTTCATTGCTTTTATTGATCTTGAATATATCTGTAAATACGTATTCGCCTCATACATTGCATCAAAGTCTCTTTGCAGTCTGGTATCCACCATGAGAGAACATCAAGCTAAGATGTCTAAACAGTCTAGCTGAGAGCCGGGTTTGAACTGGGTGAGCCACCGCAGGGGCATCACCATGGTAACTAACACCCTCTTTTCCTCCCCCTCTTGTGGTTGGTCTGCAGGAAAGCCTCGAGTACATCTTCCTCCTGATCTTCTCCATAGAGTGCTTCCTGAAGATCGTGTCTTATGGCTTCCTGTTTCACGCAGACGCATACTTACGAAATTGTTGGAACATATTAGACTTCGTTTGTGTGTCTGTAGGGTAAGAAACACATTTATTACCAATTTACAATCGTAAACTGTTAAACATGGAACTGTAGTGGTCAGAAAATCATGACTTTGCATAAGTTGAGTTTTGGGTGTAGTTTCCGTGTCAGTGTTGACAGTCTGTCCTTCTTCGCGGGGCAGGTTATTCACAGTGGCCCTGGACACCATCAACCACCTCAGTGGGGTGGAGGCCCAGGTGGGGGAGAAGGGCGGAGGCTTCGACATGAAGGCTCTCCGTGCGTTCAGGGTGCTGCGGCCCCTGCGTCTCGTCTCAGGAGTCCCGAGTAAGGAACCCGACCTCAGGGGTCGGGGGTAAATTTGGTTTCTGGGGCAACTAAGTTGGTTCAAACTTGATTTTGATGCTTGTCTTTTTATGTTGGCTTGATTCTTTAGGACTGATGGTTAAATTGAGGGGAACCATACAAGGAGAATCAAAATGGGATTGTCTGGATCAGCCTCTCTCAATCCTGGTCCTTGTGCCCTATGCATGTTTGAGATGTTTCCTTATATCAACACACCTGATTCAAATGAATGGGTCGTTACCAGGCTTCTGCAGAGCGTGATAACGACCCATTCATTTGAACCATGTGTGTTGGAGCAGGGAAACATCTAGAGCATAATAGGCAGCGGATCCTGGGGACCAGGATTGAGAAAGGCTGATATATATGTATTTTTTTATGTGGATGTTGTTTTCCTGTTGTTCCCCTCCAGGCCTACAGGTGGTGATGAACTCCATCCTGAAGTCCCTGCTGCCTCTGTTCCACATCGCCCTGCTGGTCTTCTTCATGGTCACCATCTACTCCATCATGGGGCTGGAGCTCTTCAAGTGCAAGATGCACAAGACCTGTTACTACACAGGCACAAGTAGGGCTGCTCGACATCTACACACACACACACACTCACTCACTCACTCACACTCACACACACACACACACACACACACACACACACACACACACACACACACACACACACACACGCACGCACTCACTCACGCACTCACGCACACTCACGCACTCACTCACTCACTCACTCACACACACACACACTCACTCACACACACTCACACACTCACACACACACACACACACACACACACACACACACACACACACACACTCACTCACTCACTCACTCACTCACTCACTCACTCACTCACTCACTCACTCACACTCACTCACTCACTCACTCACTCACACACACACACACACTCACTCACACACACTCACACACACACACACACACACACACACTCCCACACACTCCCCCTAACTCCCCCGTCTGCGCTCCAGACATCATTGCTACAGTAGAGAACGAGAAGCCCTCTCCCTGCGCCCAGGCAGGGAACGGGCGTCGCTGCACCATCAACGGGACGGACTGTCGGCTGGGCTGGCCTGGGCCCAACAACGGCATCACACACTTTGACAACCTGGGCTTCTCCATGCTCACGGTCTACCAGTGCATCACCACGCAAGGCTGGACCGATGTCCTTTACTGGGTACTGCACTTGACCATTTAGACTTCTCAGAGATCCCTAATGGATGACATTTACTTAGGTTTATTGTTTTTTTTGTAACATGAAGACGGTCAATACAACAATGCAATGTATTTCTCTCTGTCTCCCTCTCCCTCCTCCCACCTACTCTCCCTCTGTCCCTCATCGCTCCTTCCTCCTCTCTGCCCTCCTCTCTCCCTCCTCTCCCTCCTCACCGCCCTCTCTCCTTTCACCTCCTCTCCCTCCTCTTTGCCCTCCTCCCCCGCTCCCTCCTCCTCTCCCTCCTCACCGCCCTCCCTCCTCTCCCTGCTCCCTCCTCCCTCCCTCCTCTCCCAAGGTGAATGATGCTATAGGTATGGAGTGGCCGTGGATCTTCTTCACGACTCTTATCCTGGTCGGCTCCTTCTTTGTTCTCAACCTGGTTCTGGGCGTGCTCAGTGGGTAGGAGTCTGGTTCTCATGTCCTGTTTGTCAGTCTGTCCTTGGATCCTTCCCGAAGTTCAGCTTTCTTCTGTGTCCACTCCGCTCCTCTACCACTTCTTATTCATCCTCCTGTCGTTATTATTATGATTCCTCTTTATCCTCCTCGTGATCATCCTCATCTCGATCTCTCTCTCCGTCTCTCTACTGCCTCCCTCCCCCAGTGAGTTCACAAAGGAGAGGGAGAAGGCCAAGTCCCGCGGAGAGTTCACACAGATGCGAGAGACCCAGCAGCTGGACGAGGACCTGAAGGGCTACATGGAGTGGATCATCCAGGCGGAGGTCATGGACAATGACCAGGAGGGACAAGGTGATCGCCTCGCCTCACTCTCCCAGCTCCCAGTAGAGCTGCTGAACATGGGGAACACCTGTCTTATTCCTGCCCACTGTTTGTAACGACAAAATAGAATAGACTAGAAATAAACAACTTGTGACTGTGGTCTGTCGTCCCCTGTGGATCAGGTCTGTTACCTCTGGAGGATGGAGGATCAGAAACAGGAAGTCTACGGGACATGGACACCATGCAGCGCATCCTGTATTACTAGTGAGTACACTACAGCAAGACCACTAGTGAGTACACTACAGCAAGACCACTAGTGAGTACACTACAGCAAGGCCACTAGTTAGTACACTACAGCAAGACCACTAGTGAGTACACTACAGCAAGGCCACTAGTTAGTACACTACAGCAAGACCACTAGTGAGTACACTACAGCAAGACCACTAGTGAGTACACTACAGCAAGACCACTAGTGAGTACACTACAGCAAGACCACTAGTGAGTACACTACAGCCAGACCACTAGTGAGTACACTACAGCAAGGCCACTAGTTAGTACACTACAGCAAGACCACTAGTTAGTACACTACAGCAAGGCCACTAGTTAGTACACCGTATCAAGACCACTAGTGAGTACACCACAGCAAGACCACTAGTAAGTACACTACAGCAAGGCCACTAGTGAGTACACTACAGCCAGACCACTAGTGAGTACACTACAGCCAGACCACTAGTGAGTACACTACAGCAAGACCACTAGTTAGTACACTGTATCAAGACCACTAGTTAGTACACTACTGTATACCTGCCCATACAGCTAGTGAGAACTGTACACTACACCTAAACGCCTTGTTAGTATTCTTTTCTCATCTGTTGATCTCATCTCTTCATCTCGTCTCTTCTTCTCATCCGTTCTTCCGTCCAGTAAAAAAGCCCGGAAATTGAATCGTTTCTGCCGGCGTAAGTGTCTGACCTGGGTGAAGTCTAATTACTTCTACTGGTGGGTCATTCTGCTGGTGTTCCTGAACACGCTGGCCATCGCTACGGAGCACCACCAGCAGTCTGACAGCCTCACCAACTGGCAAGGTCAGCATCACTCCCATGGCCGTGTCAGACACCGAGGTCCACACACACACACACACACACACACACACACACACACACACACACACACACACACACACACACACACACACGCACACACACACACACACACACACACCGGACCTCAGGGTTTTTCGAGGTGTATATTAAAAGTCATAAAATAATTGGCTGATAATAACTCTTTGGTGCCACAGAGAAAACCGACCTTCTCAAGTGACTGCTTGATTGAGTTGACCAATGAAGTTGGCTGGGGGGCGAGCTTTACGCTCCACTGTGCTGGACTCATTGTCAAAGATTGCACTCAAATGAATGCAAAAAAATAACTCTGCATGCAATAATTAATTGTGGAAATCCATATTTAGGTGCAAATCTAGACTAGGTCTGGGCAGAGCAGGGACCTTAATCCGCTGAAGCGTTATGAGGTAACTAGACAATTTACCAGTCGTCTGCTTGTAGTTCATCGCCATGATTCATCCAGACCCAGTAGCTCCAGTGTGCGGTCGCTCTTCGTTAAACAGTGGCTGTTCATTCCAACCCCCCCTAGCAAACTTAGTTTTTGGACCAAACTGTCCTGTATGTTTGAGATGTTTCCCGCTCCAACACTGACCACCATTCTAACAAACGGGGTCATCCCCCATTCATTTGAAACAGGTGTGTTGGAAGAGAGAAACATCTAAAACTTGCAGGACAGGGGGTCCATGAGGACCAGGGTTGAGAACGACTGGCATAGACACTGTCTAGGTAGAATAATGGTTAAAAAAAAAGGAACGTATATGATATTGTATACTATTTGAAAACAGCACTGAACCACACCAAACAGCTTAACTGACTCCACCCACCCATAATCACCAGACGTCGCCAACAAGGTCCTGCTGTCCATGTTTGCCATCGAGATGGTGATGAAGATGTACGCGCTGGGGCTGCCCTCCTACTTCATGTCCCTGTTCAACCGCTTCGACTGCTTCGTGGTCACCACCGGCGTGCTGGAGCTCATCCTGGTGCACATGGACATCATGTCCGTCATGGGGATCTCCGTACTGCGGTGCATCCGCCTGCTGCGCCTGCTCAAGGTCACCAAGTAAGACTGCTCAGGTGGAGAGGGAGAGATGTGCTCAGGGAGAGATGTGCTCAGGGAGAGATGTGCTCAGGTGGAGAGGGAGAGATGTGCTCAGGGAGAGATGTGCTCAGGGAGAGATGTGCTCAGGGAGAGATGTGCTCAGGTAGAGATATGCTCAGGGAGAGATGTGCTCAGGGAGAGATGTGCTCAGGGAGAGATGTGCTCAGGGAGAGATGTGCTCAGGTAGAGATATGCTCAGGGAGAGATGTGCTCAGGGAGAGATGTGCTCAGGTGGAGAGATGTGCTCAGGTGGAGAGATGTGCTCAGGGAGAGATGTGCTCAAGGAGAGATGTGCTCAGGGAGAGATGTGCTCAGGGAGAGATGTGCTCAGGGAGAGATGTGCTCAGGGAGAGATGTGCTCAGGGAGAGATGTGCTCAGGTGGAGAGATGTGCTCAGGTAGAGAGGGAGAGATGTCCTCAAGGAGAGATGTGCTCAGGGAGAGATGTGCTCAGGGAGAGATGTGCTCAGGGAGAGATGTGCTCAGGTGGAGAGATGTGCTCAGGGAGAGATGTGCTCAGGGAGAGATGTGCTCAGGGAGAGATGTGCTCAGGGAGAGATGTGCTCAGGTGGAGAGATGTGCTCAGGGAGAGATGTGCTCAGGTGGAGAGATGTGCTCAGGTGGAGAGGGAGAGGTGTGCTCAGGGAGAGATGTGCTCAGGGAGAGATGTGCTCAGCGAGAGATGTGCTCAGGGAGAGAGGTGTGCTCAGGGAGAGATGTGCTCAGGTGGAGAGATGTGCTCAGGGAGAGAGTATGGTAGAAATATGCTCAGTAAGAGATATGATAGAGATATTCTCAGGTAGAGAGTATGTTAGAGATATGGTAGAGCTATGCTCAGGTAGGGATCTGCTCAGGTAGAGAGTATGGTAGAGATATAGTAGAGATATGCTCAGGTAGAGATTCTTCTTTTCTCTCCTTTATTTAACCAGGCAAATTGCTTGAGGTCAAATGACCTCTTTTTCGAGCAAGGCCTGGCCAAAATGGCAGCAGCTAGAATGAATCAAATACAAGACAAACATAAAAAGAAAGCAGACATGAGAAAACAGAGACAAAAGCACAGACATGAGAACATAAGAAATGAGATTAGCTCAGGTAGATATGGTAGAGATATATTCAGGTAGAGATATGCTCAGGTAGAGATTATACACTAATCCCTGACGTGTGTGTTGTGTGTGTAAGGTACTGGACGTCTCTCAGTAACCTGGTGGCCTCCCTCCTCAACTCGGTGCGCTCCATCGCTTGCCTCCTGCTCCTCCTCTTCCTCTTCATCGTCATTTTCTCCCTGCTTGGCATGCAGGTGTTCGGGGGCAAGTTTAACTTCTCCAACCGGCCCAAACCTCGAAGCACCTTTGACAGCTTCCCTCAAGCCCTCATCAGTGTGTTCCAGGTCGGTCCACAGCAGAATCAACGTGAATTAACGAGAGTTAACACTTCCATAACTGGTGACGGGTCGTAACATAAGAAATGGTATTGATAAAGTTAAATGATCATGTGTAGCAATTCAGGAAGCACCACTGTCACCGGTAGAGACCTAACATGTCCAACATGTGGATTTTCAGGTTTCAAACACACTAGATCTGAATGTGAATGTATTGTTTGATGTTCCTCTTTGGTTCCTCCAAAACACACCCTGACACACGTGCATTCAAACCAAGTCATATGAGGTGGTACTGGAACAATCTGTGCTGTTCTTTTTGCCAGATCCTAACAGGTGAGGACTGGAACACTGTCATGTATGACGGCATCATGGCGTATGGAGGTCCCATCATGCCTGGGATCCTGGTCAGCATCTACTTCATCATCCTCTTCGTCTGTGGAAACTGTATCCTTACACGGGAATCCCCGAAACTGTGTGTACATCAGTCCTGATGCCTGAGGACTTTCAGCTTTAAAATGAGAATGTTTTTACCCATGCCGTTTCTCTGACATGTTACATTTGGGTAGAAGAGGTGTGTAGGCTCAGAGTTGTAGGGTTTATTTGTCCTCGGAAGGAAACCTTGACCTCCCTCAGACATCCTGCTCAACGTCTTCCTAGCCATCGCCGTGGACAACCTGGCGGAGGCCGAGAGTCTGACGTCGGCTCAGAAGGACAAGGCGGAGGAGAAGAAACGCAAAGAAAGCTGCTCAGGTGAGGGGAGACTAAAGGTCACAGGTCAGGCTCGGGAGCCGTATTATGGTATGGTATTACCAGCTGCTCTCTCTCTCTGTCGTCAGGGCCAACATGCCCGACAAGGCAGCGGAGGAGAAAGCTCTCCTGGCCAAGAAGCTGGCAGAACAGAGAGCCAAGATTGAAGGCATCCCCACTACAGCTAAGGTATAGCTGGAAATATTATATAGCCAACTTTATATAGGTATAACTCACTCGACCAACTCGACTTTTTGAGAAGTTTCAGCATTTTTGTTGTTGCAAACCCCCTTCTATACGTACATATAGAACATCTCTAAACAATTTTTTTGTTCGCTCTCCCCTACAGCTTAGAGTGGACGAGTTTGAGTCCAACGTCA
This sequence comes from Mallotus villosus, assembly GCA_903064625.1. Taxonomy (NCBI): domain Eukaryota; kingdom Metazoa; phylum Chordata; class Actinopteri; order Osmeriformes; family Salangidae; genus Mallotus; species Mallotus villosus. The sequence goes on along the minus strand of CAEFZP010005833.1, from coordinate 87,547 downwards.
ACGAGATAAAGGACCCCTTCCCACCAGCAGACTTCCCAGGTAAATAGATCGTCTCTCATCTCTCACCTGGACTAGAAACATCTGTGCTGAGGAGCATGGGAGGATGACATCAGATATCTCTTCAAAGAGGAGAGGATGAACGTTTGACATACGTAAACCGTGTTTCCATGTCAGAGGCCTTTACAGAAGATGACTTCTCTGTTTACAACCGAACATCTCTGTTGCCCAGGTGACGACGAGGAGGAGGACCCTGACATCCCTGAGAGCCCGAGGCCTCGGCCAATGGCAGACCTGCAGCTGAAGGAGGAGGCGGTGCCTATGCCAGAAGCCAGCTCCTTCTTCATCTTTGGTCCTCAGAACAAGTAACGATGAAGAGGATGATAAGGATGATGATGATGATAAGGATGATGAGGATGTTGATAATGTTGATTATGATGATGATGATGATAATAAGGATTATGATGAAGGTGATGAGGCTGATGATGATGATGAGGCTGATGATGACTGTTGACCACGTTATGGTGTAGATTCATTATGTTTTCAAATGAGTCACTCAACAATATACCTTCCTCATTTGTTCAATGGTAATAACATCTTTCTGACTTGATAAGGGTCTAATTGGTCAAAGTTTCCAACGAGAAATGTTTTTGTCATTTGTTCCCCCTCCCAGGATCCGTAAGCTGTGCCACCGCATCATCAACGCCACCACCTTCACCAACATCATCCTCCTCTTCATCCTCCTGTCCAGTATCTCTCTTGCCGCTGAGGACCCTATCGACCCCGTGTCCTTCAGGAACAAGGTGCCCAGATATCTGCCTGTGTCAGTTATCCTTTCAGGAACTGTCCATGTACTATATTATTCTTTATTTTCTATTCTTTTTTAATTTTAATTGTTATATTTTACTACATGAAATGAAACGAGTAAGAAAGGACAAGCGACTGTCAAGATTAAAACTATTTTTTGTATATTCAAGTGCTCTGATCTCTACAGTATTAGACATTGTGTTGGACTGCTCATATAGAAGTCTAACACCGTTTTCCTGTTTCGTTAAAGGTGCTGGCTTATGCAGACATCGTCTTCACTTCTGTGTTCACGGCTGAAATTGTGCTCAAGGTAATTGGGAACAATCGTTTTGTCAATACATTGTTGTGTTTCTTTTTGTATTGAGGGAGGCTGTTGTTTAGTAGAAGTAGTAATGAAGTAGTGATGAAGTAGTGATGAAGTAGTGATGAAGTAGAGATGATGTAGTGATGAAGTAGTGATGAAGTAGAGATGAAGTAGTAATGAAGTAGTGATGAAGTAGAGATGAAGTAGAGATGGAATGGTTTTGTCTGGGTATATGTTTGGCAGTATAGAAAATATAAAAGGTCTGGTCTATTCAATCTTATAAACTTGGCTGTAGTTTTACATCTATATTTATCACATTGATGTCCACCCAACCAGATGACCGTGTATGGAGCTATCTTACACACTGGCTCCTTCTGCCGGAACTCCTTTAACATCCTGGACCTGCTGGTTGTCAGCGTATCCCTCCTCTCCATGGGCATGGAGTAAGTAGTCCCTGGGAAATGGGATTTGACTAGATAAATGGATTGTGCCCTCAGACGTGTGGTTTGGATCGTCTCTCTCGGGAGGCGCGTAGTGACGGGCTGTGTGTGTGTCGTGTCCAGGTCCAGTGCCATCTCCGTGGTGAAGATCCTCAGGGTGTTGAGGGTGCTGAGGCCTCTCAGGGCCATCAACAGGGCCAAGGGGCTCAAGGTGAGCTGGCGTGAGCATCATCCATCCCGTTTACCTGCTTTTTTACCTTTCACATCTGCTTTTAGCCACCCTCTACATTTAGTTTTTGCTCCTGTATATTTATACTGTGAATTGGATTATATGTCCCTTCTTCGTACTTGATGTGTTTTGTAAGCCTGACATGGCCTTTGGTAAAGTGTGTGTGTCGTCTGCGTTGGTGTAGCACGTGGTCCAGTGTGTGTTTGTGGCCATCAAGACCATCGGAAACATCGTGCTGGTCACCATGCTGCTGGACTTTATGTTCGCCTGCATCGGAGTCCAGCTCTTCAAGGTGACCTGCTCTCTCAAACACGAGTCTCTCCTCACCACGGGAGAAATGCGGCGAGCACCCGAGAACCCCGATCTGAACCGTCGTGTTTGTTCTCTCTCCAGGGCACGTTCTACGCCTGCACAGACCCTGATAAGATGACTGAGGCAGAGTGCAAGTACGAACACATTCCTTCGATTTCATACAAGCTCATCTCCCATTGAATTCTCTGCCTCTTTCATCTTCTTTATATGCATCACTGTATATCCTCCTTCCCCCCTTCCCTCCCTTCCCCCCCGCCTCCCCTTCCCCCCCGCCCTCCCTCCACCAGAGGGTTCTATATAAAGCACCAGGAGGGGGCGCTCCATGAGATGCAGGTCCATAAGAGAGAGTGGATCAACTCAGAGCTCAACTTTGACAACATCTTCAGCGGCATGCTGGCTTTGTTCACCGTCTCCACCTTCGAGGGCTGGCCCAAGTGAGATGGCATTTGATACCGGCACTCTTCTGGGCTATAATATGACCCTCGCACATTCACAACATCCATTTACCTGTGGAATTAGAACTGTTTCGTGAATGTGCTACTGTGTGTGTCTGTGTGTGTGTGTGTATAGGCTGCTGTACAGAGCCATTGATTCCAACATGGAGGACGTGGGCCCAGTGTTCAACAACCGCATCGCCATCTCCGTGTTCTTCATCATCTACCTCATCCTCATCGCCTTCTTCATGATGAACATCTTCGTGGGCTTCGTCATCGTCACCTTCCAGGAGCAGGGAGAACAGGAGTACAAGGACTGTGAGCTGGACAAGAACCAGGTGTGTGTGTCTGGGGGGGAGAGCAGGAGTACAAGGACTGTGAGCTGGACAAGAACCAGGTGTGTGTGTCTGGGGGGGAGAGCAGGAGTACAAGGACTGTGAGCTGGACAAGAACCAGGTGTGTGTGTCTGGGGGGGAGAGCAGGAGTACAAGGACTGTGAGCTGGACGAGAACCAGGTGTGTGTGTCTGGGGGGGGAGAGCAGTAGTACAAGGACTGTGAGCTGGACGAGAACCAGGTGTGTGTGTCTGGGGGGGGAGAGCAGGAGTACAAGGACTGTGAGCTGGAGAAGAACCAGGTGTGTGTGTCTGGGGGGGAGAGCAGGAGTACAAGGACTGTGAGCTGGACGAGAACCAGGTGTGTGTGTGCGTCAGTGTGCGTGTGAGGGGTTAGTGTGTGTGGAGTAAGTAAGTATGTGTGTGGGGGAGGTTAGTGTGTGTGTGTGTGTGTTGGGTCAGTGTGTGTGGGGTTAGTGTGTTTGTGGGGTCAGTGTGTGTGTGTGTGTGTGTGGACATGCAGAGAATCTGAAGCCTGTTGTTGCGCCTTGACCCTTCCCAGCGCCAGTGTGTCCAGTACGCCCTGAAAGCACGGCCCCTCCGCTGCTACATCCCCAAGAATCCGTACCAGTACCAGGTGTGGTACATCGTCACGTCCTGCTACTTCGAGTACCTCATGTTCCTGCTCATCATGCTCAACACCATGTGTCTGGGGATGCAGGTATGCAGCTAACAGTCGCAGGAGTTGAACACGTTAAGTGTTGAAAACCAAACTAAGTATTTCTCTGTTTTGGGCAAATTACATTTTAGGGATCGCCCAAAATAGATAAATATTAAGTATAGATTAAATGGCAATTATCTCTGTACACTATAGAGACTGTAAATATATTACCATAGTAAAAATACATACCTGTACTGAACTGTTGGTGAAATGCTCCAAACATTGGGTGTAGTGGAATTAACATTTGCCTATTTTCCTTTTTCTGGTCTAGTTATTTTTTTTACATATGCTGAAAAGCGTGTTATGATAATAATAATAAGACTTTATATATATATAGCACATTTCATACAAGAATTGCAGTTCAAGGTGCTTTACATCAAATCTATAAAAACTATAATACAAGTAATAAAACCCTTCTGAGATAATATTAGTCAAATGCTTTGTTAAAAAGAGAGGTGTTGGATTGACATGGTGCTGTGGTTTGTTCTGCTGCCCTGTATTCCAGCACTGTAACCAGTCAGAGCACGTGACCCACCTGTCAGACATGTTGAACGTCATCTTCACGGTTCTCTTCACCGTGGAGATGCTCCTCAAGCTCATGGCTTTCAAAGCTAAGGTCAGAGTCACTCGGAAGATACCATCTTCCTCAAACAGGTCACAAGACTGACACTCATTTAATCATAAAACATAAAGTGAAGTAGTTATTACCTATATATGTTGTATATATAGTCTTTTTTTTAATCATTTCACATACATACTGTATAATCACAATAATCTGTGTCGTACTGGAACTGTCCTTCCTTTGTTATAAAAATACAAACTCATAAACACACACCCTGACGATGAAAGTCTTTTCACCCACAGGGTTATTTCGGAGACCCGTGGAACGTGTTTGACTTTGTCATCGTCATCGGCAGTGTGGTTGATGTCATCTTGAGTGAGATCGATGTAAGTACAATGCACACAAACAACGCCCAGAGGACACACAAGAAACAATTATTTATGTTTTTAAATAGAGTGTAGTAACAACACTTTTTGGAATACAGTTGACTCACTTTTAAATAATACATGATAAAATATATATCTCTGCTTTGTATTTTACATTCCATGGCTTGTATTTACTGATGTAGAACACAAAATGACGTTGGCACATTTATAATCTGTTTGACATTGTATAACTTTGTATAACTTCTGATTGTTTTTCCTGGTCAGCGGTAAGAATTCCTCTTTACCGTTCGAAATAAATTAAACTACATGCTCACTCTACAGTACAGTATTAGTAGTACCAGTACTAGTACTAGTACGAGTAGTATTCACAAAACACCTGGTATTGTCTGTTGACTGTGTCTATCCTGATGCTCCGCCCACTCACTTACTTAGAGACATACTGTCCAGACTCCCCTGCCAGTGTTCGACAGCAGCATTAGCTCTGAGGATGCGGTTAGTATTCCACCTCCTCACCCTCTGGATGCCCCTCACTCCCTCACCTCCACTGCCACCTGTTCCCCCGCTGCACACCTGCCCTGAGCCACACCTTCCGACCCTCTCCAGCCCCAGGCCCTCTTCCAATACCTGAACCACAGCCTCCCTTCCTCTCCTTCTAAATAAGGTTGTTGCAACAGCGTTTAGTGTGATGATCTGATGTTCAACTAACCGACATACAGACACACCCCATCAGCTCATGAGAGAATCAAATACATTATTTCCAAAAGACAAAGTATCAACCAAACGTTATTAGAAATTCGATGTTGATGAATCTTGGACTAAACAGAGTTGTTGCTCAGCGCCATTCTGACTCAGTTTGAGTACGTAGATGATGAAGGGAGGAAGAAAGGCAGCCGGTGTTTGAACAGGGCCGTGTGTCATGCCACCTTGAAGCTACATCTGCCATGCCTTGAACACCACAGTCTTGATGCTCCTTACTTTCTGCCCTTTACAGCTGGTCCCAGACCTGCCCTGTCAGGTAGCTCCCATATGGAACTGGAGATTGGAGATGTAATTCTAGATCAATGGAGTTGTTTGGGGCAGAAAATAACTTGTGGCACTTTGCTTCACCATCATGTGTCTCTCTCTGTCAATCATTTGTCGAGGAACTGTGAGTGATATCCTTCTGTGTTTTTACTGTAATTTCTCCATGTAAATGGTAGATGGTAGAAGTCAGTTCAAGAGATGGTCCACCCCAGGATAAAGGGAATCAGATGGTTTGATTTCGTGCATTAAAAGGTGTTGGATATTACAATTATTTTCACCCAAAGGGAGTTTGAAAATGTTACCTGGAGTACCACCTCCCTTGGAATTATGTTCATTATAACAGTCGACCCATCAACCGTATTTGACGAGAAATAAGACGCTCCCCCCTCGAATGAGCACAATGTTAGTAAATTGGAGTACAAGTCGCCGGCGGCAATTGAGGGCAAGCAATGTTAACTTTGCGCCAGCTTGCGTTGAGCAAACCAATGCTCTTTATTGTTTAGATGTTCTTACATGTATTTATGGCGGACAGCTTGGATACCTATCTAACTAGACATCATTCCCAATAAGGGTGAACACTCTAATGATCTAAACTATAGACCATAGCATTACACATATCAAAGCAAAACGAACACAACAATAGAACTCCAAACAATGCTTATTTGACTCAGCTAATGCCCTTAACTTAGTAGCTTTTCAGCATGCCGCAGGGCATTCTGGGTACCAAGAACAATGCACGAGTATTGGCGCTCTTACAGCATTGTGTAACACACTTCTGGATAGTATGTCCAGAAAAAAGCCAAGTCACTCAGTTAGTGGCAGAAGCTATTGTTATGTCTACAAACATTATTTTAGATATATTATAAGTTTAGCTAGCTTACAAATCTTATTGTCCACACAATCATATACAATTATATCTAAAACGAACAAGAAGCTCGGTTACACTACCAAAGTTGAATTAGTAATGTTGTTAGCGATGCTAGCGTTATTTTGCTAGCTAGTCTATAACATTTCACTGGGTCTTGCAGCTGTTTGATTAACTGAAATTATTATGAAATGTTATGATCTACTAGCCATTTGCCTACCTTAGCAAGTCACTGTATTTCCAAGCCCTGATAGTGTAACTGAGACTACACCATAAATAATTCCTCTTCCAAGTAATCAGCCCCTGTTCAAGTGTTGAGAATTAAATTAGCTGCACGGTCTGTAGAGATCTTGAGAGAAGCCACTTATTTGTTCTAAAACCGGACTATAAGCCACTTCGAAATATAAACCGCACAAGCACAAGAAAACTGTCAAATCGGAGTTGAAGCCGCGGCTTATTTTCTGTAAAATACGGTAATCAGATTGACCTACCGAATACAGGAAATAATAAAACCAACTGTAATTATTAAAGTCATCCTTTACTGCTCAAATGTTTTTTCCCCTTCCATGCTCCATATTACTGTAGCAATTAACATCTACTGTACAGTATTTGTTTCTGGAAATTAAGTTATGTTCGTGACAATAACAAAATATACTTCAAATTGCCATTGCAGTAAACCTTCAGAAGATCCTTCAATCCATGTTCCGAAGCAGCCTTGGGGCCGTGTGTCCATCCTCTTGTGTCTGTTGTCCTGTTGTCTGGGTTCCACTGGTTTTCTCTCTTTTTCTCTTTTGGTTCTTACCTCTTTTTTTCCCCTCACATTCTGCCCTCTCGACCCTCCACGTCCATCTCCATGGCTGGCTTCCCTCTCCTTGTTCTGCCCTCCTGTGGCTGGAGTCTGTCCTCCTCTGATCTCCCTTGTCTTTCCTCTCTCAGGCAGCTTTGACCTCTTCTGGAGGGCTGTACTGTCTCCACGGCTGCGCTGTAATTATTCACATGCTTCAACTTTTTCAGTGTTGCTTTGACCTCACTCAAAGCTTGCCGAAACGTTCAAATGAGTGTTGCACGGGATTTTCCTAACATTGCACAAGCCGTTCAATGAAACTCTCAATAGCCATTACTAATCATTGTTTTGATGTCTAACACACCGCCATCCGTTGATGTAACATTGAGCATTTTCTGTGCGCTAACTATTATTATTCATGCGAGGGTTAACACCATAACATGGTGATGATCTTTAAACACCTGGATCCTTTTAATGTTAAAGAATCCCGGTAAAGACTCCATACTTAGTACAGTTTAGTGTCATTTTGATGGTGTGTTTTGCCAGCATAACTGTGTCAGCCAGTGGCCAACTCTGTTACCAAGACTGAGAACTAGGCTGGCCAGTGGCAAAACATGAAGTCATCTCTCTATAACGTTGGTGCCTTTGCTCTTTCAGGAGGTGAACCCCATGCAGGCCATTGCGGTATGTGCAGTTATCCATGTTTTCCATGTCTCTATATTGTACAAAGATTTCTGATTATTTACTGTGATACCTCAAGGAAATATTAGGGATGGAAGTCACAGAAATGTTTTGACAAAGATGGAGGTGCTTGTCGAAATGCTTGCGAACAAAAATAGAATGATGAATTATCAGGTGATATTAGGTCACTTCCACCCCTTAATCGTTTGCAGCAGATGTAACTGATACATTGGTGGAAGTATCAAAGATTGCTTGCTGTAAACAATCAAGTTTCTCAAATCAATTGACAATTTATCAAAAATATTAAATTCATTTAAAAAAATCAAACTATAGCGATTGGTAATTTACATAAAGTATACTTACTTCAAAGTTTTTTTTTCTGGAAAGGCATCTGAAAATATGAGTGTGTCGATCACATTCTTCCGACTTTTCCGCGTCATGCGTCTGGTGAAACTGCTGAACCGATCTGAGGGAATACGGAACCTCCTCTGGACCTTCATCAAGTCTTTTCAGGTCTGTCATCTACGTCATCGTTAGATGAAGGTTGTGATTGGCCGCCACAGGTGTCAATCTGATTTTGTGCGAATAGAATTTCTTACCGTGTGTCTGTCTGATGTTGTGATTGGTTGTTTTGCAGGCTCTACCCTATGTCGCCCTTCTCATCCTCATGCTGTTCTTCATCTATGCTGTTGTTGGGATGCAGGTTTGTTATCAAACGCACACACAAACCTAGGATCAGTATATAAAGGATTTATTGATTACCCATGACCCTTTATCTATTTTGTAGAAGTCAATGACTCATAAACCCAACATGGGACTAGTTTCAGCTAACTGAATACATCACAGTGGAAGAACAACCAAATGTTGCCTCTGACTGAAATTACGTCCACATAGAATAAATGGTTCCTGTCATGTATACATTAACTAGATTAAACCTGCAATAGGTATCATTAACAAATACATTTGAAACAGAGCTCCCAATTCTTGTCTGAATGTCCATTCTTTCCTCCAGCTCGAGTTTGACTGTGATAATTCAGTTTTAAGATTGTATGACAATTTTGTGTGTTCTATCTATAGAGCAAAAGTTAGCTACCATGAGCTTTTGGCTACTTTAGGGTACTGTTGCTATAGGTGACGAGTGATCGCTGGTCCCATGAAGTCCAAACTTCTATTTTGTGAAAGTGTAGTTGTCTACATGACACATTCAACCTGAAAATACACCTTCCTCTAACCACTTAGCCTTTGTCTTCCCATTGTAGATCTTTGGTAAAATAGCCTTGGTGGACGGAACGTACGTCAACAGGAATAACAACTTTCAGACGTTCCCTCAAGCTGTGCTGGTACTATTCAGGTGGGTGTGCCGTTTCTGGGTGGTGGTTCACCAAATCACCTTTTTTACACTTTTCAGAGAAACACTGAATGTTTTTGTTTTGAGTGAGGACTAGGGTTTCCATTTCCTGTGCAGGTGTGCTACGGGGGAGGCGTGGCAGGAAGTGATGCTGGCCTGCTTGTACGGGAAGAAGTGTGACCCCAAGTCTGACTTCCTGCCCGGGGAGGAGTACACCTGTGGAGCTGGCTTCTCCATCATCTACTTTATGAGCTTCTACATGCTGTGTGCCTTCCTGGTAAACATCTACCCACACATGCAAATATATATCATCTATATATATATATAAGAACCAACCCACAATGTAAAAAAAACACTACACAAGTAAATAAATAGATAATCAGTTACATCATGTTTTCATTAAATGAATGACATTTAAGAAAAGTTACATTTCCCACAATGCATCCCAACATAAAGGTGAAGATAGATTAGATTAGGTTAGATAGTAGATAGAGTTAGAGTAAAAATAATAGTTATATAAGATAAGGTATATGGAAATGCATGTGTAATTTTACAGGCTCATTGTTCAGTTTGTATTTGTAATTTGCACAGGATTTTACCACTATTCAGAACAAACACATACAGACATTATTGATTTCTGTCTTCCACAGATCATCAACCTTTTTGTGGCTGTCATTATGGACAATTTTGACTACCTAACCCGTGATTGGTCAATCCTTGGCCCCCATCACCTGGACGAGTTTAAGAAAATCTGGGCAGAGTACGATCCTGAGGCCACGTAAGTGTGTGTGTGTGTTTATTCACAGAAACATGTCATTCACAAAACAAAAACAGAAGAGCCATTACTTGTGACCGTATCGACAGTGTGACAGTTATGACAGTGTGACAGTGTGATAATGTGACCGATTGACAGTGACAGTAGTGACAGTAATGACAGTGTGACAGTTATGACAGTGTGACAGTTATGACAGTGTGATAATGTGACCGATTGACAGTGACAGTAGTGACAGTAATGACAGTGCCCATCCTGACACGCAGCGGGCGGATCAAGCATCTGGACGTGGTGACTCTGCTCCGTAGGATACCTCCTCCGCTGGGCTTCGGCAAGTTCTGCCCTCACAGAGTGGCCTGCAAGGTGAATACCACACCAGCTATGTCAGCAGTGCTAGCATAACAAACAAAATCGTTTCTTATTTATATTTTGGCAAGGCCCACATGCTGACATGTAGTCTGTGTTTCTGTGTCTGTAGAGGCTTGTGTCTATGAACATGCCCCTCAACAGCGATGGTACCGTCACCTTCAACGCAACCCTGTTTTCTTTGGTCAGGACTGCACTGAAGATCAAGACTGAAGGTGTCTAGTGAACGCACGGTCTTAGGGTCTCATTTGCATGCGTGTGTGTGTATGACAAAGGGGAGAGGGCGTAAAGAAGAGAGTCATTTAGGATTTGAAAACTCCTAACTGTGCTGCTATCGGTCAGGTAATTTTGAACAAGCCAATGAGGAGCTGAGAGCCATCATCAAGAAGATCTGGAAGAGGACCAGTATGAAGCTGCTGGACCAGGTCATCCCACCAATAGGGGGTGAGGAGATATATGCACCAATCACAAACACCACACAATCAGAATCTGGAACAGTCTGACTTCCCCCCACAAAGGCATTTGGTGTTGTCTGATTGTGAAACGTGGGGCATTGATGTGACAGATGACGAGGTGACCGTGGGGAAGTTCTACGCCACGTTCCTTATTCAAGATTACTTCAGGAAGTTCAAGAAGAGACAAGAGGAGTACTATGGCTACCGGCCCAATAAGAAAAACACCACAGAAATCCAGGTGGGCTGTCCTCTCAACAGCAGACACCCATACAGAGAAGGACCCATAGTTGTGTAACCAATGAGATCCCATGCACATTAGTATAAATACAAGTTTGATTTACACTTGCCTTCCACTTTGAGTCCTGACAGTGAACACACACTGGGTAAAACATAAATAGACCTACAAGACTGCAATACAAGATTATTGATACAGTAATATGTAAATTATAATTTAGTCTATTATAATATTATAAATTATATATTTGGGGATAACAAAACAGTAATACGAAGATACAATGGATATTGGGGTGAATAGGTCATTCAGAGATGATTGTTTAGAGGTATTATTAAGATTTTGAGGCTTAAGGGACACCGGGGGAAAAAGACCCCGCCCCGCCCCACCTACTTCTCCTGCCAACACTTGTTCATTATACCCTCCTCTCTTCTCACCGCCCCAGGCCGGTCTGCGGAGCATAGAAGAGGAGGTGGCCCCGGAGCTTCAGAGGGCCATCTCAGGAGACCTGATGAACGATGAGGAGATGGACAGAGCCATGGATGAGGCGGCAGAGGAAGGCATCTTCAGGGTGAGAGGAGAGGAGAGGAGGAGGAGAGAGGAGAGGAGAGGAGAGGAGAAGAGAAGGAGGAGGAGAGAGGAAAGGAGAGAAACAGAGCCCGAGAGAGACAGGAAAATGTACCTGAGTGCATCAGGGAGATGGTGCAGAATGCAGGACATGAAACACTGATAAGGAAATGGTCTCACATCTTCTCTGTCTCTTTCTATCCCTCCCTCACCCACTCTCTCTCACGCTGTCTGTGTTGACCATTCAGAGGGCAGGCGGTCTGTTTGGGAACCATGTCGACCCCTTCTCAGAGCACGGAAACCAGAATGCCCAGATGACCAGCCAGCGCCCTCTGCAGTTTTCCGATGGAGAGCCGGTGCCCAACAACATCAACAACAACAACGCCAGGCAAAGGTACGGCGGTTTGCGTGTGCAGGTGCATGTGCAGGTGTGTGCGCGCCCCAGCTCTTCCTGAACGCTCAGGCCAGTGGATGAGGATGTGAACGTCTCCTGTGCTCTGCAGCCTGCTGTACGAGGGAGAAGGTCCTGTCCAGGTGTACGTGATCTCAGGAGCCAGCAGGTGTTCCTCTCTGTCTGAGCTCCAGCTCCAGAGCAGCCCCTCGCAGCAGCTGGCGGGCCCACACAGCGCCGTAGACCAGGTGATCCAGGAGGTGAGAGCAAAGGGGGAATCTATCATTCGGTGTGCTCATCTGTGGAGCCATCCGGGCAGTACCAGAGGTGTTTGTAGTTATAGACGGGCTGGGTGGACCCCCACCTGCCCCTAAAAAACACTTTCATTTAAACATGTTTCCCCCACACTTTTTTTTTATTGGAGATTTCGACACGTGATCCAGGATGGCCAGAAACGCCACTGACGACATGCTACACTCTGACATATTTTGATCTTTGTTAAATAATACTTGCATGACTCAACACAACAGCACGGTCACATTTTGATTTGAGAGTAGTGTGGTGGTAGAGTCACGCCTCCTCCTCTGTGTTTCAGGCGCTGATACACAGAGGTCTGGCCGTCTTGGCTGACGACCCTAGCTTCCTGTCCGTCACAAAGCAGGAAATGGCCGAAGCCATGAACTTTGACCCCGAGGACATGGAGACCTCTGCCTCACAGCTTCTGAGTGGTCCCAGAGGAAAGGCCAAACGGAAGAGACGACCTATCCCTCCTCTGCCCACATCAGCACCGAGCCAGCTCAACCAATCAGCTACACCCAGCAACCTAGTGTAGACCAATAGGCCACAGCTACTGACAGCTGCTGAATCTTTTACAAATTGGACAGTCCTGATTGGGTGTCCTGAGACATGGGAGGATGTCTGATTGGTTGAGCCGATGTTGAGACACCTATGTTACTGTACTACTGGATGTTTGTTGAATGATTTTATTAGAAAGAACCTTTCCTGCTTTATAACAGTGACTCATCGTCTAGAGAGAAATAGAGACAGTGGTAGAGAGAGAGAGAGAGAGAGAGAGAGAGAGAGAGAGAGAAGGAGAAAGTAAACAGAGAGATTAAACCTTTTTTATTAAAAACATTTTATTCACAGTGCAGATAACTGTATAAATGATGTGTAATGTTCAGGTAAACATCTTATTGTTCCAGTTGAACATGATGTTGACTTTTGACCTGTTGATGTTTTGCTGGCATGACATGTTGGCCATGATTGACATCCTCGAAAACCATATTTTTGTATCGTGAGTGATGTCTAATTGGACAAGACCTTTGTATTTAAGGACCCAGGTGCATTTTCATAGTAAGCCAAAGTTACAGAAAAGGCCCATGTCCATTACTGTGTGTCATGTTTGGATACTCTTAGGATGATGACATCATAGCAGATGACAGAAGCTAATGTTGACTTTAAGGCTGGAGTGAAAGTGTCCCAGGATCAGCACTCTGGCTGTGGTTGATCGGAATACATCTTTTTTACCCAATCAGGGACAGCATGGTCGAGGCCTTTTTCATGTAAAACTATTTTGATGCCTTTTCATTATTTTGCAGACCCAACTTGTTCAAATCTGTGGTCTGTTTTTCTTGAAATGAAAATGTATTTAATTGGGGTTTTTGGTTCAAGTTTAAGACCATTTCTGTGAATGTGCCATTGACAGCTTTGTTGTAGAGATCAAGCCACAAGGGCAACAGAATATAGAAGTGCTCTTCTGAGAAACTGAAAAGGTAGTGGTTGAGACACTGTCTCTTTGTCTCTTTGTTGGTAATGTAAATGTCAAGAAGAGGCTTGGAATTACACATGTCAAACTTTATGAGAATTCTGATGTAAAGAAACTTTTTATAGATCCACCATTGGCATCATTGTCACTTGTCTGTGGCAACAATGCTATTTTTGTTGTAAAAATATTCAGTTGAAATATGACTGTTCTGTCAAATTACATTTTCAAATGAATTGTAAAACACCAGTAGCATGTAACGCTCCAAGGTGATAAATTGTATTAGTATGGATAAATGACTGAGTGTCATAGATTATGCACGCAAAATAATCATTGTCACCATATTGAGATTATTTGCACTTGTCCAACAGATATGCAGATCACCCCCAAAATAAAGAGAGATACCAAGACGGCTGCTTCATGTTTGTTTGTGAGTCTAGCAGGTCCAGGATGTATCGTCCAGGTAACTGGTGTAGACGTTTCATCGTTGTCTCTCAAGCGAGTCTCCCCATTTCTACGCGAGCCTAATTGGATTGGCATTCACTGATCCCGTGTCACCGTATGTGATAGGTGCTAATCCCAGTTAGGATACACAGTACGCTCTGAATGTTGCTTCAAGATTGCCCAGTTTTTTACTTTCCTGACACAGCGGCTCCCCCAACGGCACATTACCAACGAAACGCCACCAGCATCCTAAGGCTCTGGTAAATCATTTTGAAATGTATATGATTATGTTGTTGTTATTATGTTGTGCACTGAACTGAGTACACAAGACAGCCCTGAGGCACCTGAAACCTTAATCCATGTATTCATCAACTTTTATCAATCAAATGTTATATTATCTACATGTCCAGCATTCTGGTCTGGACAAATACAGTACATGTGTTAAAAAGAGCCTAGATGCAGTTTTTTTTTACATTTATTCATTTAGCAGACGCTTTTATCCAAAGCGACTTCCAAGAGAGAGCTTTACAAAAGTGCATAGGTCACTGATAATAACAACGAGATATCCCCAACATTGTAAGTAATCCCAACATTGAACATTGAAAGGTTTGGTTGTGCGTGCTGTTGTGCGTGCTGTGTTCAGGAGACGAGCCTGCGTAGCTCCTCTGGAGTGAGACTGAAGCTCACCACCCCGATTACAGCTTCCCTCACCTCCCACCCAAAACAAACTGGCTTGGTCATTACTTCACTACACAGTCACTTGCTCTTCGGCAAAATATTTGTTTTAGACAAAATATTAACTTGCAAAAATATATAAGAAACAACATTCCCCGGTGGTAGCTAGTCAGCCAGTGGAGTTGTGGGTCTGCCTGGTCAGGGAGAGCAGATGGTGAGATGAAGAACTCCCTGTGGTAATCCTCCTGCAGGGCTTATGGTGCCCTGGGGCAGATGGGACCAGTCTAATAAGCTCACTCAGGGAAATGAGCAGACTAGCTACTGGACACACACTTCAGTCTCCTGCAGACAGTTCAGTCTACTGGACACACAGTTCAGTCTACTGGACAGACAGTTCAGTCTACTGGGCAGACAGTTCAGTCTACTGGGCAGACAGTTCAGTCTACTGGGCAGACAGTTCAGTCTACTGGACAGACAGTTCAGTCTCCTGCAGACAGTTCAGTCTACTGGACAGACAGTTCAGTCTACTGGACAGACACTTCAGTCTACTGGACAGACAGTTCAGTCTCCTGCAGACAGTTCAGTCTCCTGGACAGACACTTCAGTCTACTGGACAGACAGTTCAGTCTCCTGCAGACAGTTCAGTCTCCTGGACAGACACTTCAGTCTACTGGACAGACAGTTCAGTCTACTGGGCAGACGGTTCAGTCTACTGGACACACACTTCAGTCTACTGGACAGACACTTCAGTCTACTGGACAGACAGTTCAGTCTCCTGCTGGGCAGACAGTTCAGTCTACTGGACAGACAGTTCAGTCTCCTGGACAGACACTTCAGTCTACTGGACAGACAGTTCAGTCTACTGGACAGACAGTTCAGTCTACTGGACAGACAGTTCAGTCTACTGGACAGACAGTTCAGTCTACTGGACAGACAGTTCAGTCTCCTGGACAGACAGTTCAGTCTACTGGGCAGACAGTTCAGTCTACTGGACAGACAGTTCAGTCTCCTGCAGACAGTTCAGTCTCCTGGACAGACACTTCAGTCTACTGGACAGACAGTTCAGTCTACTGGACAGACAGTTCAGTTTCCTGGGCAGACAGTTCAGTCTACTGGACAGACAGTTCAGTCTACTGGGCAGACAGTTCAGTCTACTGGACAGACAGTTCAGTCTACTGGACAGACAGTTCAGTCTCCTGCAGACAGTTCAGTCTCCTGGACAGACACTTCAGTCTACTGGACAGACACTTCAGTCTACTGGACAGACAGTTCAGTCTCTGGCTGGGCAGACAGTTCAGTCTACTGGACAGACAGTTCAGTCTCCTGGACAGACACTTCAGTCTACTGGACAGACAGTTCAGTCTACTGGACAGACAGTTCAGTCTACTGGACAGACGGTTCAGTCTACTGGACAGACAGTTCAGTCTACTGGACAGACAGTTCAGTCTACTGGACAGACAGTTCAGTCTCCTGGACAGACAGTTCAGTCTCCTGGACAGACAGTTCAGTCTACTGGACAGACAGTTCAGTCTACTGGGCAGACGGTTCAGTCTACTGGACACACACTTCAGTCTACTGGACAGACAGTTCAGTCTCCTGGACAGACAGTTCAGTCTACTGGGCAGACGGTTCAGTCTACTGGACACACACTTCAGTCTACTGGACAGACAGTTCAGTCTACTGGGCAGACGGTTCAGTCTACTGGACAGACACTTCAATCTACTAGGCACACAGTTCAGTTTCCTTGACAGACAGCTCAGTGTGTGCACAATAGGGTTAATTAAGAGGTTTATTTAGAAACCTGACAAAATATGGGCGTTTCAACAACCATGAAAGGCAAATATGTCTACATTGACCTCACCCTGGATGAATTGAGACAGTTTGATTCATTTGGCCCCTGGTCAGCAGACCAGACCCTCCCAGCAGAGACGGAGGGTCTTTACTGTGCTGCAGCGCGTGGCAGCTAACATGAACGCAGTGCTGCTGATGGGAAACTCTGTACAACTCAAGACAACTAACATCTCAGAAGACATCTTCCCACACTTTCACCAGGGTTGCCAGGTACAGAAACAATTTCCAGCCCAACGAGTGCTCACAACCAGCCCAAAATGCCTGAAAAGTAGCCCAATACTTTTTTGGGTGTACAACAGAGGAGTTAACACACATATCCAATATATGTCTCCATAGTTAAAATGTAAAAATGACTGGTGGATTCATATTTTCCTTGTTTTTTGCTATTTTCAGTACAAATCAGTTCATTACAACAAATAATTGAATCATGCTGCTTCTCTTCACCACCAAAAGTGAGGAGACACATTACTAAAGGAAGTGTGTGTCGGTTATGAACTCTGAACTCTCCCCACACACTCTCCCCATCCGTGCTGTTTCCCTCTCTCTCCCAGCGCAGGCCACCACGGGGCAGCTCATGGGCGGGTGTGTGTGTGTGTGGGGTGGTAAGGGGGTATTTTAGAATGGCTTGATCATGATCAGGGTATGTTTGCTGCCATTAAAGCTCCTCAGTTTCTTGAGGAGAGAGAACCGCTGCCTTGCCTTGTTATACATGTGGTCTGCATTGATCTGAATGGTAAGTTTATTGTTACAGTAATGATAGTTTCCAAATGAGTGGGATTGCTCCCGGTTCTTATATTGACTCACAGTTGCTTGTTTTCTGTTGTTTAGTCCGGGGAAGATATATCCACTTTCACAGGGTTTCTTTAAAGTTATTCTTCTGGTCCCCATAGTGATCCGTGAGTGTGCTCCTTGAGCCGAGCTCCAAGATGGAGGGCAGGGGTGACCTGCCTCGCCCTGCCCCTCAGCCCTCTGACCTGCCTCGCCCTGCCTCTCAGCCTGCCTCTGGGAGGGTCACCCTAGTGGTGGACGGAACACACTTCGTGGTGGACCCCGCCCTCTTTACGGCGTACCCTGACACCATGCTGGGGAGGTAAGAGTCTGGCTCCTGTCATCACCTGACCCCAGGTAGAGAGGTGCACAGGCTCACAGTTACTTTGTATCCAAATGTTATCAAGAAGAAGAATAAAAACAGAAGATGTCAGGCCCTAACCCTAACAGAAGATTCCAGGCCCTAACCCTCCATCTATGTTGAAACCACTGAGCTTTCCCCTTCCAGCTACGTTTAGTAGCCGTCCTGATTTGCCCAGGAGAGGGGGAGTTTCTCCCAATTGCGTGAATCATCCACACTGCGGATCTAAGTTTGTAGCATTTTAATCCACTGTTCTCGCTCCACCTGTGTTGATCGCCTGCTGCACTGTAAATCTGTCATCTTATCTAGGGATCAGCAAATCGTTTTGATTGAATTGTCAAACAATTCAGTTCAGCCAGCTTAGCCCTGGTCCATTTGTGTTGCTCTGGGCTAATAGGATGAAAAGATGCTACAGCATGTAGCCCCATCACCTGCACAACCATTTCTCACTGACGCAGTTGAACTCTTTGAAGATGAGTCAAATATTTTTTAAAGCTGATTTTCAGATGGATATTCCCTTACACTAGTATATCTATTCGCTGATCAATTTCAGGATGTTTGGTCCAGCTTGGCATCACACCTTCGAACGTCCCAAGGGAGAGTACGAGATTGTGGAGGGAATCGGGGCTAACATCTTCAGAGTTGTCCTGGTAAAGGATTTTCCCTCATCAAGGAGTTCATTAAAATGTTAAGCTCCTGAAAATCTTGATTCATTCTGATTACTAAGATGAAATGTTGATTCAATGTTGATCATTTTATCAGTCAACAAACTGCTTGTCTCCAGTCACTTTCTTTCCCTCGATATGTCTCTGCCTCCCTCTACTGTTTATCCTCGGTACATCAGGACTACTACCGAGGGGGCGTCCTGCAGTGTCCAGATGGGGTGTCGGTGTCGGAGCTGAGAGAGGCGTGTGACTACCTCTGTATCAACTTTGACTACAGCACCGTGAGGTGCAGAGACCTCAGTGAGTCCCTTCCCTCTGTGTCAGGGCCCATTCAACACTTCCACTAAGTTACAGTTCAGTTAAACAAACTTCACAAGAACTGCAATTCATTGGGAATCGGTAAAACAATAAGTCGGGCCTCCAGGATCTTAAGGAGCAGGATCTAGGATCTTAGGAGCATTAAGTATCATCTCGTAAGGTTGCAGACCAAAATATACAGCACACTTCATTCAGAGGGCATTCTCACCCACCCGTAGATGAGCTTGAACAGTGGTCCCCAGGGACCCCCTGTCCTGCAGGCTTTAGATGTTTCCCTCTTCCAACACACATGAATCAAATGAATGGTCATGCATTAGCTGAGCTAGATGACAACCCGATCATTTAAATCAAGTGTGTTGAAGAAGGGAAACAGTATGCAAACCAGAGTGGGTCCCTGAGGACCACGGTTGAGAACCATTGTTCTAAAAGCTGCTGGTTCTAACACTGAGCGTCCTCATGTGGGTTTCCAGGTGCGTTGTTGCACGAGCTGTCCAATGATGGGGCACGACGCCAGTTCGAGGACTTCCTGGAGGAGCTGGTTGTCCCGGTGATGGTGGCCAGTGCACAGGAAGGGGAGAGGGAGTGTCACATGGTGGTCCTGACGGACGACGACCTGGTGGACTGGGACCACGACCACCCCCCTCCCCTGGGGGAGGAGTGTTCTCAAAGTGAGGGAGAGGGAACACGTCTCCATAGCTCTACTGCATGTGCTGAAAAAAACATTTAGGAAAATTTGCTAAATGTCTGCACCTCAATCTTTGTCAAATCCAAAGTACTGGAAGAACAAAATGACTTGCGTGTCACTGTCCTGAAGTTTGGGTCTTTTGCCTGTCCTCCAGTTGTGTACAGCACCAAGCTATACCGCTTCTTCAAGTACATTGAGAACCGTGACGTGGCCAAAGCCTTGCTGAAGGAGCGGGGCCTGAAGAACATCAGGATAGGGATCGAAGGTGAGCAGCCAAACCTCAACTTCCCTTACCCTGCCCAACCTCCCCTACCCTGCCCAACCTCCCAAACCCTGCCAAACCTCCCCTGCCCTGCCCAACCTCCCCAACCCTGCCCAACCTCCCCAACCCTGCCCAACCTCCCCTACCCTGCCCAACTTCCCCTACCCTGCCCAACCTCCCCAACACTGCCCAACCTCCCCTACCCTGCCCAACCTCCCCAACCCTGCCCAACCTCCCCAACCCTGCCCAACCTCCCCTGCCCTGCCCAACCTCCCCAACCCTGCCCAACCTCCCCTGCCCAACCTCCCCTGCCCAACCTCCCCAACCCTGCCCAACCTCCCCTACCCTGCCCAACCTCCCCAACCCTGCCCAACCTCCCCTAGCCTGCCCAACCTCCCCAACCCTGCCCAAGCTCCCCTGCCCAACCTCCCCTGCCCAACCTCCCCTACCCTGCCCAACCTCCCCAACCCTGCCCAACCTCCCCTCCCCTACCCTGCCCAACCTCCCCTACCCTGCCCAACCTCCCCTACCCTGCCCAACTTCCCCTACCCTGCCCAACTTCCCCTACCCTGCCCAACTTCCCCTACCCTGCCCAACTTCCCCTACCCTTCCTAACCTCTGCTTCCTCAGGATAAGGATCAAAGGTATACCCCACCTGTATGCTGTGTCCTCTTACCAGGGTACCCCACATGTATGCTGTGTCCTGTAACCAGGGTACCCCACATGTATGCTGTGTCCTTTAACCAGGGTACCCCACATGTATGCTGTGTCCTGTAACCAGGGTACCCCACATGTATGCTGTGTCCTGTAACCAGGGTACCCCACATGTATGCTGTGTCCTGTAACCAGGGTACCCCACCTGTATGCTGTGTCCTGTAACCAGGGTACCCCACATGTATGCTGTGTCCTTTAACCAGGGTACCCCACATGTATGCTGTGTCCTGTAACCAGGGTACCCCACATGTATGCTGTGTCCTGTAACCAGGGTACCCCACCTGTATGCTGTGTCCTGTAACCAGGGTACCCCACATGTATGCTGTGTCCTGTAACCAGGGTACCCCACCTGTAAGGAGAAGGTGAAGAGGCGTCCGGGGGGGGAAGTCTGAGGTGATCTACAACTACGTCCAGCGGCCCTTCATCCAGCTCTCCTGGGAGAAGGAGGAGGGCAAGAGCCGCCATGTTGACTTCCAGTGCGTCCGCAGCAAGAGTGTGCCCAACCTGATGGCCTCTGTGGAGGGGCTGTCCCGACCTCCGGCCCCACCCACCCCACAGGTGGATGAACTGGATAGGCTCCTGAGCCCAGAGCCCCGCCCACCACCTCTGGTCCCTCCCCCTGACCACAGCTGAGGACTTCTTTATTATTTTCATTCTTCTTCTTCTTCTTGTTACACTGAGAGTTGCATCAAACCTCTAGAAGGAACTAAAGACTTTGGCTTTCACACTGTAATTTAGATGACAGTCTCAATCCACTGAGCGCTAGATGGATCTACCCACCAGCGCCCCCTTGTGTTCGCGACAGTGAGGTGAGGGGTCTACACAATAGGCCATCAGATATTTATTTGACCTTCCGTTCATTTACAACTCTGAGCTTGTATACAGAATGGCTGGGTAAATGTGTCTGCGCTTTGTATTTTGTATATGGGTGTAGTATTTTCAGCACTGAAAATGTTTTTCTTACAACTTAGATATAATATGTCCAGTTATCTGTAGGCATGTATACAAATTCATGTTTTTCCTTCTTGAAAGGAACATCATATTATGTTGACAGAAATACAACAAATGTACCGCCTATTCTTATTTGTGACATTTGTACCTTTTAGAAGAACACTAATTCTAACCTAAGCATAGAATATAAAATATGTGCACACAGAAGAAGGCACTACAGCAACAGGGAGGCCCTAAAGGAGCAGTCAACAGGGAAGCCCTAAAGGAGCAGTCAACAGGGAGGCCCTGAAGGAGCAGTCAACAGGGAAGCCCTAAAGGAGCAGTCAACAGGGAAGCCCTAAAGGAGCAGTCAACAGGGAGGCCCTGAAGGAGCAGTCAACAGGGAAGCCCTAAAGGAGCAGTCAACAGGGAGGCCCTAAAGGAGCAGTCAACAGGGAGGCCCTAAAGGAGCAGTCTGTAACCTTTTGATTCCCTGTAGTCATAGCATTCAACAAACAAGGGACAAAGGCAAAAAACTGACAGATAACGTTGTTTGGTCGCAGCCTAGGAAGACACTGCCCTCCTCCCCCAAACTCTCAACTCGAACCTTGAAAGCACTCAAGCGAATACAACGATGAAAAGAAACCAACAGGTGTTTCCAGTTCAAAGGGATCCAACGTCATTCAGTCAATTATCACACAGAAATATTGGATAGTTTGCTGCAGATTGTCAATAGATGTAATAGCAATACAAAGACGGAATAATAATAAATACAGTCTAAAATCAAGAGGCTCCATATTGATTGTCAACAAGGAAGACCCAACTCTCTGTTCATAATAAAGGTTTGGCCACTCTAGCTTGGACAGCTAACTCAAAATAAAGTTGACACACAAGAAAGATATTGAGCTGAACATGTAGGCTTAAAAACAACAAAAACAAAACAACTTGAATTGGAAAAAAAGCACTGTCAAACACAGGCAATGTTCTTGGCTAAGTATATTATGATGAAGTAAGGCCCCTTTTTAGGTTCAGATAACATCCCAATGCAGGAAGTGTTTTCATATGGAAATATAGGTGACATATGCTTTGCATTGAACAACAAATCATTCAATGTATTTAACATCTATAGTATTTCCATACACAGTGGTATACCGTTTTTGAATAAAAATAGGTCGGAACTGAATCTATATAGAGCTTTCAAAAACAAAATACACCTTTTTTCGGAAGCTCCATCGCTACTGAATCAAGAGCCCAGAACTCCGCATCCAGTTTTTCCAGAAAGGCCTTCTGACCTTCATCTAGGGGCCTGTCCTAGGATCTGTACTAGGATCTGTTCTAAGGAAGGGCTGTGGGTCTGTACTAAGGCAAAGTAGGTCTGTCCCAGGGTCTACTAGAGCAGAGCTGTGGGTCTGTACTAGGATCTGTACTAGGGTCTGTACTAGAGCAGAGCTGTGGGTCTGTACTAGGATCTGTGCTAGGGTCTGTATTGGGATCTGTACTAGGGTCTGTATTAGAGCAGAGCTGTGGGTCTGTACTAAGGTCTGTACTAGAGCAGAGCTGTGGGTCTGTACTAGGATCTGTACTAGAGTCTGTACTAGGATCTGTACTAGGGTCTGTATTAGAGCAGAGCTATGGGCCTGTACTAGGGTCTGTACTAGAGCAGAGCTGTGGGCTTGTACTAGGGTCTGTACTAGGGTCTGTACTGGAGCAGAGCTGTGGGCCTGTACTAGGGTCTGTACTAGGGTCTGTACTAGGGTCTGTATTAGAGCAGAGCTGTGGGCCTGTACTAGGGTCTGTACTAGGGTCTGTACTATAGCAGAGCTGTAGGCCTGGGAGCTCATCTCTTGCCTCCTTTCATGTAGGAAGGAATGGCTCCTCTGGCCGTGAGGCCCTCGAAGCGCTTGTAGGTGTAGTTGATGAAGACCCAGTCCTTGTTCTTGTAGTCTACCTCCACATGGCTGCTGGCTGCTGCTGGCACTGGGGAACAGAGAAGACAGACCAGGCTCAGGTCGGACTAGATTCTTGCAGTGAGAACCATACCAAAAATATTTAATCTAGGGTAAAACAATGTTATCTCTACTGCCTTGAATGTCATTAAACTTGTTTTGCTTTAGAATGCTGCCAACAAGCATGTGAACAGTTCTTTCTGCTGGACTGCCAGCAGTGTTCAGCAGCCTCCTCAGGATGGTTCTAGACACATAGTTGTTTTCTCACCGGAGGGTTGGAGAATGTCCGACTCGGGGAACTCGTCGAAGTTTGACGTGTCGTCGATGCTTTTAATCTCTATGGGGATCGCTGCAGGTCTCTCCCTGTTTGGACAACAACAAACAAAACTAGAGAGCATGCAATTTCTGGGGAAATTGTGAGGGTGTGCCTGTTTGCGTAGGTTGCAGGTGGGTCCGTCCCTTTAAGTTTTTCCCTTCCAGTGATATTTTCAAGCATTTAGCCTACTCATAGGCTATTGCATAATTCATTAAGAACACCCTTGGAAAGAAGCTACTGTAACAACGTTATCACTGGCAATATTTCAGATGGAATCGCGATTCAAACAGTATGTCTGCTAACTGAAAATATGCCCCGAAAAAACCTAAATAAGTTTGACATTTATTTAGTAGAAAATCGCTCATGCATAAAAAGCTCAATAGCGATCATTGTCAGTAACGACGCAAAATGCGATATAGCCCTTTGTGGAGAAGCTGCCCGGTAAATTGTATACTACAGTGTTCGTCTTGGTAGCTAACGATTACGTTGGTGGCTGGACGAGCTGGTGGCCGGACGATTTGTACAGTACCTCCCAGAAGCGGTCTGGAATGGAAGACTACAAGGTAGCAAATTAGCTGTAGCTAGCTAGGTTTAACACTTTTGGTAACAGATATACAGTAGTAGAGATGTGCCGGTGTAGCAGCTAGAGCTAACTCCTCTCTGAAATAGCAGACTACTGTTTCCGAAAGTAGATCTATACTATAGCTCTAATATCAGCGTACAGTTATAGATCTATCACATTTTAGCTGCCTACATTTCAAAATTGTGTTTCATAGCACAATGTTAAATTAGTAAATAGTTAGCTATCACCATAGCCTCTTTGCTTGTGGTATTACAAATCGTTGACTTGCAATGTCATGTCTAATAAATACCAAAACAAACATTTATTTGTGAGGAATGGTTATTTTAACAATTGAAAACAGATGTATCACAGACCGCTGTCGTATGTGTCGCATGTCGCCCGGGCAACAGAGGGTAATGTCATGATGCTAACTACAGACTACTGTTTCGGAAAATATATGTACTTAATAATATCAGCATATATGATATTGTACATAACATTACAGAATGTTGCTTTGTATGACAATGTTAAATGAGTAATTATCACCATGGCTTCTTTGCTTCTGGCATTTCAAGTTAGCCTAGCTATCTCCCAGAAGTTAACGAGCTGCTAAACGAATGTTCTTCTACAGCCTGGCAGTCACGCGTGTTTTCGTGACGTTAGTGACGTTAGGAACGTCAATGACTGTGGCTAGCAAGTTAGCCACATTAGCTTCACTTTTCGCCACAAAAATGTACTTTAAGCTTAAACCATGCATCGGAACGTAAATTCTGATACAAGCAACTCAATCGCTACCAAGACGGAACGTTTTACTGGGTCGTTCTCTATGTAGTCCAAATATTGACCGAGTTTTAGGGGTGGGAAAATAAACAATAATAATAAATATATATGTGAGATTACAAAGGATGGCCACGTCATCGTGGCACACCCAACTACAGGGCAAGCAAAAAAGAGTCATAAGCCTCATATTTTGCTGTCCCTTGTGTAACCGAGTTGAATTGGAACTCACTCCTCGGTATAATTACCGCCCACCTGTGCCATCGAAGAACTCGCTGGCGTGCCTGGTTAAAGCGATGTTTCTAAAGGTGGTGGTCACGTTTGCGAGTCAGAGTACCTGAGTTTGAATCCCAGTAAGGGGAAGATCTGAAGGGAGCAATACTGACGAGCAGAGCAACTACACCTGTTCCTGTTACACTTCTTACACCAGTGTGCAAGAACGTACGTCATGACCTTTGACTGTGGGTGTTACCTGATGTGGTCATAATCCACTCCCTCGAAGAAGTGGTTCCTCTTGATCTCCTCCACTCCTGACGCACCTATCCGATGGTCACCCTCACAGCAGAACCTGGCAGGAGAAACACACAGTCGCTTGAGAAACACACAGTCGCTTGAGAAACACACAGTCTCTTGAGAAACACAGTCTCTTGAGAAACACACAGTCTCTTGAGAAACACAGTCTCTTGAGAAACACACAGTCTCTTGAGAAACACACAGTCTCTTGAGAGACACAGTCTCTTGAGAAACACACAGTCTCTTGAGAGACAGACAGTCTCTTGAGAGACAGACAGTCTCTTGAGAAAAACACAGTCTCTTGAGAAACACAGTCTCTTGAGAGACACACAGTCTCTTGAGAAACACAGTCTCTTGAGAAACACAGTCTCTTGAGAAACACACAGTCTCTTGAGAAACACACAGTCGCTTGAGAAACACACAGTCTCTTGAGAAACACAGTCTCTTGAGAAACACACAGTCTCTTGAGAGACACAGTCTCTTGAGAAACACACAGTCTCTTGAGAGACAGACAGTCTCTTGAGAAACACAGTCTCTTGAGAGACACACAGTCTCTTGAGAAACACAGTCTCTTGAGAAACACAGTCTCTTGAGAAACACACAGTCTCTTGAGAAACACAGTCTCTTGAGAGACACACAGTCTCTTGAGAAACACACAGTCTCTTGAGAAACACACAGTCTCTTGAGAAACACAGTCTCTTGAGAAACACACAGTCTCTTGAGAAACACACAGTCTCTTGAGAAACACACAGTCTCTTGAGAAACACAGTCTCTTGAGAAACACACAGTCTCTTGAGAGACACACAGTCTCTTGAGAAACACACAGTCTCTTGAGAAACACAGTCTCTTGAGAAACACACAGTCTCTTGAGAAACACAGTCTCTTGAGAGACACACAGTCTCTTGAGAAACACACAGTCTCTTGAGAAACACAGTCTCTTGAGAAACACACAGTCTCTTGAGAAACACAGTCTCTTGAGAAACACACAGTCTCTTGAGAAACACAGTCTCTTGAGAAACACACAGTCTCTTGAGAGACACACAGTCTCTTGAGAAAAACACAGTCTCTTGAGAAACACACAGTCTCTTGAGAAACACAGTCTCTTGAGAGACACACAGTCTCTTGAGAAACACAGTCTCTTGAGAAACACAGTCTCTTGAGAAACACACAGTCTCTTGAGAAACACAGTCTCTTGAGAAACACACAGTCTCTTGAGAAACACACAGTCTCTTGAGAAAAACAGTCTCTTGAGAAACACACAGTCTCTTGAGAGACACAGTCTCTTGAGAAACACACAGTCTCTTGAGAAACACACAGTCTTTTGAGAAACACACAGTCTCTTGAGAAACACAGTCTCTTGAGAAACACACAGTCTCTTGAGAAACACAGTCTCTTGAGAAACACACAGTCTCTTGAGAAACACAGTCTCTTGAGAAACACACAGTCTCTTGAGAAACACAGGCTCTTGAGAAACACACAGTCTCTTGAGAAACACACAGTCTCTTGAGAAACAGTCTCTTGAGAAACACAGTCTCTTGAGAAACACAGTCTCTTGAGAAACACACAGTCTCTTGAGAAACACACAGTCTCTTGAGAAACACCCAGTCTCTTGAGAAACACACAGTCTCTTGAGAAACACAGTCTCTTGAGAAACACACAGTCTCTTGAGAAACACACAGTCTCTTGAGAAACAGTCTCTTGAGAAACACAGTCTCTTGAGAAACACAGTCTCTTGAGAAACACACAGTCTCTTGAGAAACACCCAGTCTCTTGAGAAACACAGTCTCTTGAGAAACACACAGTCTCTTGAGAAACACAGTCTCTTGAGAAACACACAGTCTCTTGAGAAACACACAGTCTCTTGAGAAACACAGTCTCTTGAGAAAAACACAGTCTCTTGAGAAACACACAGTCTTTTGAGAAACACACAGTCTCTTGAGAAACAGTCTCTTGAGAAACACACAGTCTCTTGAGAAACACAGTCTCTTG
>CAEFZP010005833.1:0-55000 GCA_903064625.1 Mallotus villosus | reverse complement strand
CCAGTGTGTACGTTTGTGTGTGTACATGTGTGCGTGTACTTGGGAGTGTGTGTGTGTGTACATGCGACTGTGTGTGTATGCCTGAACAGAGAGCCAGTGAGTGCGTGCGAACATGTGACTGTGTCTGTGTGAGTGTGTGTACATGGGAGAGTGTGTGCGTGTGTACCTTTGTGAACATGTGTGTGTGTACATGTGAGTATGTGTGTGTCTGAGCAGAGAGCCAGTGTGCACGTGTGTGTACGTGTGTGTGTGTATGTGTGTGTGTGTACATGTGTGTGTGTGTGTACATGTGTGTGTGTGTGTGTGTGTGTGTGTGACCCATAAACATACCTCTTCATCTGGCAGCCCTTCTCCATCCATCACCCTCTCCAGCTTCTGCTGCCTGGCAACAAGGGGTCAAAGGTCAAGGCTAAAGAATACAGTCATGCAGTGGGTTATCTACAGCCCCTCTGGAAAGATACAGTCATGCAGTGGGTTATCTACAGCCCCTCTGGAAAGATAGTCATGCAGTGGGTTATCTACAGCCCCTCTGGAAAGATACAGTCATGCAGTGGGTTATCTACAGGCCCTCTGGAAAGATACAGTCATGCAGTGGGTTATCTACAGCCCCTCTGGAAAGATACAGTCATGCAGTGGGTTATCTACAGCCCCTCTGGAAAGATACAGTCATGCAGTGGGTTATCTACAGCCCCTCTGGAAAGATACAGTCATGCAGTGGGTTATCTACAGCCCCTCTGGAAAGATACAGTCATGCAGTGGGTTATCTACAGCCCCTCTGGAAAGATAGTCATGCAGTGGGTTATCTACAGCCCCTCTGGAAAGATACAGTCATGCAGTGGGTTATCTACAGCCCCTCTGGAAAGATACAGTCATGCAGTGGGTTATCTACAGCCCCTCTGGAAAGATACAGTCATGCAGTGGGTTATCTACAGCCCCTCTGGAAAGATACAGTCATGCAGTGGGTTATCTACAGCCCCTCTGGAAAGATACAGTCATGCAGTGGGTTATCTACAGCCCCTCTGGAAAGATACAGTCATGCAGTGGGTTATCTACAGCCCCTCTGGAAAGATACAGTCATGCAGTGGGTTATCTACAGCCCCTCTGGAAAGATACAGTCATGCAGTGGGTTATCTACAGCCCCTCTGGAAAGATACAGTCATGCAGTGGGTTATCTACAGCCCCTCTGGAAAGATACAGTCATGCAGTGGGTTATCTACAGCCCCTCTGGAAAGATACAGTCATGCAGTGGGTTATCTACAGCCCCTCTGGAAAGATACAGTCATGCAGTGGGTTATCTACAGCCCCTCTGGAAAGATACAGTCATGCAGTGGGTTATCTACAGCCCCTCTGGAAAGATACTCAGTGTTTAGAGTGTTTAGAGGGTTATCTATACAGCCCCTCTGGAAAGTCCAGAGAGCCCTTTACTTTGGGTGGATCACCACTGTCATCGAGGTCTCAGTCTTGACCAGCCTCCCAGTTCCTGCAGCCTGCTACCCCCCCTGCTTAGGCGTGCTGTTGGCTTGGAGGTGAACTCCCTGGTCCGGGTTTGATCCAGCTCATGGCCATTTGTTGTTCTAACCCTCCCCAGATCTAGGCCTGAACACAAACCCTCTCCAACTAGCTTGGAGTTCTGAAGGGAATTCCTTAAGACTTCATGTCTTAAGCGACTTACAGTAAGGGACAGGGACATTCCCCCCGAGGCAAGTGGGTGAAGTGCCTTGCCCAAGGACACAACGTCATTTGGCACGTAAGCAAACCTTCTGATTAATAGCCCGAGTCCCTAACCGCTCAGCCACCTGACCCCCACTAATAACACCAAATGAAAACACTCTAAACACTGAGTAAACGCCCCCTGAATAGGATCCCTTGCTCACCTCCCCCCGAATACAAAGACATGTTCCCCCAAATGGGAAACAACATTACATTCACAGATCGGGGGAACAGATCAGGAACTACTGTTCACAGATCAGGGGATTAGTGCCTTTGGTAGTGTGTGGATGGCGTGTTGGGCATGTTTGAAGTTGTGTTTAGTTTACTTAAAGATCATCCAACGATGAGAGCTCTGGGTTTGACTGTCCTGTTCTTGTAGTTGTAGTAAGTAAGGTTAATAACACAACGGCTCTCAAATAATACTTTTCAAAGTTTACTCAAACAACATTTTTTTGTACAAATTGTATGTTGAATAACATTTGAATCCAACTTTAGTTTGGGATTTTTGGTGGTCACAACCATAGATATATATAAAGTCTAGATGTCTTAACCCTTGTGCTGCCTTCGGTCACAATGACCCGAAGGTTCACAACGACCCCTCATTCTGCTGCGACAATTTTACCCAATACAAAAACAAATAAAAAGCATTTTCTTTTAACATTTGCGCTGTGGGGGGTGTGAGACAGCCCGACGGTTAAAAGAAAATGCTTCATTTTATTTTTGTATGAGGTACAGTTGTCACAACACGTGGGGGGGGTCCAATGACTGATGGGTCACAATGACCCGAAGAGAACACAAGGGTTAAGGCGGAGTCTAGAACGTCCGCACATGGTGGCCATCTTGCTACAGTCAACTTGCTCACCCATAACATTAGGTGTGTTTGACTTCATGCAGCGCCGGCGGTGCCGACAGTTGGCTGCAGCCGGCTGACTTGAAGCTGAGAATGCCATTGGCTGCTTCAAGTCAGGCGACGCCGGCGCTGCATGAAGTCGAACACAACTAATGTGTTGGTGTGACATGTACTTTTTTGGGGCTAAATTTTCAACCAATTTTTTTACGGTTTGTGTTTTTATCAACGTCAGAGATGTAGTTATCTCACTACATACTTCTATTATATATTTTTTTAAATAACATAAGTATTCATAAGTATGCAGTGGCATAACTACATCTCTGACGTTTATATCAAACCAAACCGTTAAAAAAATGGTTGTAAATTGAGCAAGTTATGGTTATTTAAAAAGTACATGTAGCAACAAAACAATGTTATGGGTGAGCAATTTGACTGTAGCAAGAAGGCCGCCATGTGCAGACGTTCGACTCTGTTGGCCGGTAACGTGGACGAGGCATCTAGCCATATATCTATGGTCACAACCATGAGATTATATTTTTTTAATGAGACATAGATTCTTTAAGCCTTGTGTGGGTCTGGCTATCACATATATCTCTTAACAGTGATTCCCATCTGGGGCATATCTGTCCTTTCTACACAAGCAGAGAGAGCAGAAACACAGTTATTTGTGTGGACTTCCTTTTATGGAGTCAGTTGAAGCATTGAATGGCTGTTTCCTATCAAGGCACTAACTTCCTTTATGGACCTCATGCATCAGCTTCTCTTGTCATATGAAAACAAAACATCAGCAGGCCTCTCTCCAGCCTGGAAGGAGTTGGTGTGTTTCAGGGGGGTACATGGGGGGGTATAAACAGTATGCATGTGTGTGTGAGGTGGGTACGGGGTGAGGGGTGCATGCATGAACGCCCACCTCATCTCCCTCTCCTCATGCTGGGCGATCAGGTTGCTGTAGAAGTTCTCCAGGGTCACCTTAGCCATGGTCACCCTCTCCTTGGTGTGGTTACTCATCGAGGAGCAGGAGGAATGGCCCCTCGTCGCCATGGTTACCTGACCTAAACACACACAGGCACACCTAATAAAACCTCTTCCCCATCTTTCTAACCCCCTACCCCTTCACACACCTTCCTCATCTATTTTGGGGAGTCTTGTAGCGCCCGATTGTGAGTCTTTAAGTCTACAGTCTGTGTGTGTCTCTGAGAAGACTATGCATGGCTTTTACCTATAGTATATAACCTGGGCAAGCTATGGGAGCTACGTATTAGTCACTTTATCTGGCTATCACAGCTAGCCCAATCCCTCTGTTATTTGTGAGTACTTGATGAAACAAGATGAAAACAACTGAGCACAATTGTGGAGATTCTTCTAAGTAGCTAATGAATTACCTTGGCGAAAGACACCATGTGTGTGTGTGTGTGTGTGTGTGTGATACAGACATACGACAGCAGACTGTGAAGAATGTTGAAGCTTTCCGCTGCAAACAAAGCAATGAAAAGACCTAAGCATGAGTCACAAATGTTCCCACCATTCTTTAGTGGTAACACAGAGATAGAGAGAATGCACCTGCATTTTCTGGGACTTTCTCCCGGAGAACTGAACTCATGATTTGTGGTGAGTAATGTTAGCTCGTGTCCCTTCAATTATGCCTAAGTTTAGAACACATCAGAGGCTGCAGGGAATGAGCTGAAGTCTGTGAAATGAAGAGAACCAGTGCCACAGTAGGATCATTCAGAGTGGATCTGGAGTGTGTGATAAAGGCAAGAATATATAAAAGAAACAGTTGTTTAACTGAACTCACTCTGGCTGACTGTCCACCCCAAAGTAACCCATTCCTTCTTTTAAAAAGTGCGTTTTCAAAACAAAACGTGTTTACAATGCCTATTATGAGAGGAAACAAACAACCAAAAAAACACAGGAGCATCAACAAATAAACACAGGTAATTGTCGACCAGTGGAGTTGTTGAGTCATATTTGAATGGGCTACTCAGAGTATGCATTATACTACCAATCCATCAAATATGCCAAACAGGATGTCCATATAGCCTATAGGTAACGATTCCTTTCATACACGTGTATTAAATGTTTACACGCGAGATTAGATCCTACTTCTTTCAAAGAGAGTATACTTTTAAAGTGATACCTACGACGTCCAACAATTCCAGGGACCACTTGAAAATAGTCTGGCAGGGAACAGTCTTTGTTACTCGCACGGAGGTATTCGAACTTTTAAGAGTAAGGATGACTCTAAATATCTCCAAAACAAACAAAAACCACACAAGGGAAAGTTGTTCATGAAATGTAACCTTAAAGATATAGCTCGGCGAAACGAGATTACGAGTCAGTGAATAGGCTAGTTTACTTCGTTTAGAATAAAAAGTAAACATCTGCCAGGCGTCAAGGTTGTAGGCTATTCATCCTACCCCACAATTCCGATAAATGTATAATTTGTATAGAGGATGAATGCATCTTTTTATCTTCTCCAACACGTTTCGTTTCTTACCAGCTGGTAATTTAAGATCCCTTTCTTCAGTTAAGGCAAAAACTGCCCGTCAAGTCTGTGTCATTTGTCTGGTCTGGTGGTGAGGTCTGGTATCCATTCGAAAAATACGGGAAGTGAAGTGCCCCTCCCCGCAGAAGATTCCAAATTACCCCGAAGTTCTCCTAGGCTGGCTACGGATCTGTTTAAACCAAGAGGTAATGGTGATGGGAACAATAAAACACTTTTTTTGCCATGACGTAGTAGTATTCCCCCGTGACTGTGTTTAGTAGCAACATCATGGAAAAGGCCGTGATCCATTCACCGCAAAAAAACGGTATGCTAGTGGTTAATGTTGTGATGAGTTTGTGATGGTTTACCATTTGACACTTAAATGATTGCTCTTAAGAGCAGAATCTGGTCCACCGTTGAATAATCATAGACAGACACGCTATAAGGAAAAGTGTTGTCAGCATTATAAAAGGTGGCGTAGCTTAATAATTAGAGTTAGGGTCCCAAAGAACAGGTCCCAAAACATTTATCTACTACTATCCTCCTCGATAACTGGCCTACCACTTGATCCCTGTCTCTCTAATAATGCCAGGAATCTCCGTCGAGGGGCTCTTTCCACATCGGAGAGGGCGTTCCACATCGGAGAGGGCGTTCCCTGTGTCGTCTCCGTGAAAACATAGTATTATAGACCCCTTTTCTGTTTATCAACACGGCGGATGCGCGCGCTGCCACGCTGCAGAAAGAAAAATTGTTTGGCTGGTTGCCATGGTTACCTGTTTGGTTATATTGCACTTGCGGTGTTTCTTTATAGGTCCATGGTGCTAAATAGTGATGTTGTCAGCTTACTAAAAACAGTTTATCAGCGAGTGATAACATTGGTTATGCGGAAACATTAACACTATGGAACGAGATACGTCTTAATGACCCATACGCGTTGCCGGCAGTTAAGTACATAAATGATGAGAAGAAATGGCCCCGACGACTTCCGTGTCCGGACATCCATTCATACCTGATCGAGACACACATCTCTATTCCCGAGAGAGCCTGAAGTCCCACACGACACTGGATGCCTACAGTTATGTCACAGATAATCATGTTCAGGACATATGTGGACATATCTTAGTGCACTAAAGAGGGTTTGTAAGTGTATAGTCATAAGAGTATTTGCCTTTGCTGCTACCCAATAATAGTATCAATATCACTGATTGACAATTGTATTACCAATTGGATGTGCCTATGGGTATCCCATTGATACATTTGTCAGTCACTCAATCACCTGTGGACGGCTGTCAATAATAGTTTACAGAGGAGCAGCGTGTCATTGCACTCTTGTCTACCTGGTTTGTTTTGGGGTGTTTGCGCGTGATGGACTTTGTGTAAGTCTATGAGATGTCTCTTTGGTCGGCTGAAGTTGATGTTTTTTATACTACTAATTTGTTGAGATAATCGATGCAGTCCGAGCTACTTAGGCTGCCAATGTAACTGATCTCTGCCATTTCTGTCCCAAAATTAGCTAACTAGCTAGCTGTCATACCTGTCTCGTGTGGTCAGTACAGTAGCTAGCCTACTATGTTTACAGTAACATTGGCGGTCAATTCGTCTTCTAAATGTATTTGGCTCGTGTCGCTCTTGTCTCTTTCTGCAGCGGACACGCGCAGTAGAGCGGGGAGTGACGCTGTGACGTAGACTGATAAGGGGTCTATAAAGCAGGGTGTTTCTGTGTAGTAAGGTCATGCTGAAATGTAACTTTGGTGTGTGGACAAGAATGCAGACGTCAGGCAAACTGACTTGGGAGGCAAGTTCGTGACGCTCGGGGACTGATGTGAGCACAATGGGGTTAGTCAACTTGGGAGTAAAAGTGTCAACTTGGGAGATAAGGTGATGCTGGGAACGTACTGCTTCAGGACGAGTCAGACCGGCCAGTTCTTACTACCTATGGATAATACAACCCCTGTTCCCCTGGAGACCCTGCTCTTTACTGGATGCCCCCTTCCCCTTGGAGACCTTGCCCCATCTGCCCCTTTACATCATCAGACCTAGGAGTGGTCTTACCCCCTCCCCTTCCCCTTGAAGACCCCACCCCGTATATCATCAGGA
The DNA here is from genome assembly GCA_903064625.1 of Mallotus villosus. Lineage (NCBI taxonomy): Eukaryota > Metazoa > Chordata > Actinopteri > Osmeriformes > Salangidae > Mallotus > Mallotus villosus. The sequence goes on along the minus strand of CAEFZP010005833.1, from coordinate 47,858 downwards.
CCTCGGGATGACCTGCTCTCTACCCTGGAGAACTCAACCCCCCCCTTGGATTGCATCAGACCTGTGGGTCTTGTCCACCCCCCCTCCCTGAACAACACCAGACCTGTGGGTCTTCTCTGCCCCCTCCCTCTCCTAACATCACCAGGTCCATGGACTGCCCACCTTGCCACCATGAACGCCCTGAACATTTAATTGGATAACCACATTCCCACCCCAAGGTCTCCTGACCAATGGCCACTCACAAGACCTCCCTCTCTGGGGAGTACAAGACCTGTCTCCCAAGGGCGGTGAGACAGAACTTGGGATGGGCAGAACTCTCTCTGATCTCTGTCACGACCACTTTCTCAACGAAGGCCTTCGTTTGTTCTATCTCTGAAACTCTTCTGTGGGAGTGCTATTGCATCATTGACTGAGTACTAGACTACGAATATCTTGGTGTGTTGTTTTCATGTGTATCTTGTGATTGCATCATTACTTACATTAAACTACAAATAACTTGGTCCGATATTTAACCTTGTATTATTCTCCTCTCCACCACCCAGCTACACTGTATCCTTAACAATAGGAGGCTGCTTACTCAGTCTACCTCACCTTACTCAGTCTACCTCACCTTATTCACTCTACCTCACCTTTTTGCAAATTCACAGTGTAAATATGATTATGTAAAACAATTATTTGCCATCCCAAAACATTATTGTACAGTCACTCTGTCCTCAGTTGTTTTAGACTACATAATATGGTCTGATGAATATCTTTAGCAGGACTTGTGAACTTGTCAGATTCTATAATCTTCTATAACTCTAGTCCTCTTCTGAGCAGCAGCTAAAAAGCTTCCGGAGGAACCTTCTGAACACCCCCTTTTTCTTCTTCTTTTTCTCAGGTTGTCCGCCCACTGTGGAAGAACACAAGTATTAATAACTCTGTATCTCCATGTTTTCCACACAGCTTCCTGGTATCTGAGAAGTGTGTATGTAGTAGAACTTGTGCATCTAGCTTCCTGGTATCTGAGAAGTGTGTATGTAGTAGAACTTGTGCATCTAGCTTCCTGGTATCTGAGAAGTGTGTATGTAGTAGAACTTGTGCTTCTAGCTTCCTGGTAGCTGAGTAGGTGCTCACCACTGTAGCTCTCTTCCACTCCTCCACTACCTGGTTCCGGGATCAGGGTTGGGGTCAGGGTTAAGACCAGTATTAGGACCACCTGCATATGGAAAAGACACAACGTAGTTGAAATTGAGTCCATGCAGTCACAATAAAAGTTGAGCAAGTCAGGAGATTGGACTATTTAAAAGCCAGGATGAGCAGTTGTCTAACGAGCATTAAGCATTTTAAGAGAACAGAAAATACGAAACACTTTTCTGATTCCTTTTGATTCTCATGCTCACCGAGTTAGCAGTGCTCACGTCTCCATGCATCTCTCTCAGGAGAGTCTGTCCAGTTTGTTTTGAGGCCAATTCAGGGGCCATTTCAGTGGCCAATTCACTGGCCAGCCCAACAGTCAGTGCTGGGGCCATTTCAGTGGCCATTCCAGTGGCCATTTCAGTGGCCATTTCAGGGGCCATTTCAGTGGCCATTTCAGGGGCCAGCCCAACAGTCAGTGCTGGGGCCAACTTAATCTGTAACAAACACAACATAAAACTGTGTACTGAGTATTGTAGCATGCATGAATGTTGCATGAGGGTTAGTCCAGTCATGTCCAGTGTTTACCATCGACCCAACTTATTTCAGTCTTTATGCTCACCAAGGATCTGCAGGTGCAGTTTCCGTTTTTGTCAATGCAACGCCACACACTCTGCGTTTTGGCCAACTTAATCTGTAAAAAAACACAACACAATTAGAAAGTCTACTGAGTATTGTAGCACGCATGAATGTTAGGGTTAGTCCAGTCATGTCCAGTGTTAACCATCGACCCAATTTATTTCAGTCTTTATGCTCACCAAGGATCTGCAGGTGCAGTTTCCGTTTTTGTCAATGCAACGCCAAACACTTGGCGTTTTGGCCAACTTAATCTGTAACAAACATAACACAATTGAAACATTCAATAAAGTAGATACATACAGCAGCTATGGTGAAAATAAAGTTGAACTCATCACACAAGACGGCCAGAAAGGGTCATAGTGTTAGTGTTTAGACCGTGACTGAACATACTCTTGGTCCTTCTGAAAACACAGACTTAGCTGTAAGGTTTTTCTGCTCCACTTCAGTGGCCATTTCAGTGGCCATTTCAGGGGCCAGCCCAACAGTCAGTGTTGGGGCCAACTTAATCTGTAACAAACACAACATAAAACTGTGTACTGAGTATTGTAGCATGCATGAATGTTGCATGAGGGTTAGTCCAGTCATGTCCAGTGTTAACCATCGACCCAACTTATTTCAGTCTTTATGCTCACCAAGGATCTGCAGGTGCAGTTTCCGTTTTTGTCAATGCAACGCCACACACTCTGCGTTTTGGCCAACTTAATCTGTAAAAAAACACAACACAATTAGAAAGTCTACTGAGTACTGTAGCATGCATGAATGTTAAGGTTAGTCCAGTCATGTCCAGTGTTAACCATCGACCCAACTTATTTCAGTCTTTATGCTCACCAAGGATCTGCAGGTGCAGTTTCCGTTTTTGTCAATGCAACGCCAAACACTTGGCGTTTTGGCCAACTTAATCTGTAACAAACACAACACAATTGAAACATTCAATAAAGTAGATACATACAGCAGCTATGGTGAAAATAAAGTTGAACTCATCACACAAGACGTCAGAAAGGGTCATAGTGTTAGTGTGTAGACCGTGACTGAACATACTCTTGGTCCTTTTGCAAAACTCACAGATTTAGCTGTAAGGTGTTTCTGGTCCAACTCTTTCAGGCCAACCTCTGCCGGTATCAGTGGAGTACCTGGTTCCGGGGTCAGGGTTGGGGCCAGTATTAGGACCACCTGCATATGGAAAAAACATAACATAGTTGAAATTGAGTCCAAGCAGCCACAATAAAAGTTGAGCAAGTCAGGAGATTGATTCTCATGCTAACCGAGTTAGAAACCTCAGCTTTCTTGAACTCTCTCAGCAGTTCCTCTATTTCCATCCTCAGTGCAGTCTTGATCTCCTGCTCGAGGTCCAGGTACTGGAGAAGATTCATCTTCATCCTGATCTTGTTTTGTATTCCTGCCATGGTCCTGTGAAGAACCACTTCCTCTTTACACCATACCAGAGCTGCTTTCTGTTTCAGAAATTCCTCTGCCTTCTCCCTCCTCTCAACTCCTCTTTCTTCGAAGGTATCATCCATCTCCTACCAGCCGAAAAACAGACATTACACTTAATGAAATAACAATTGATTAGTTTGTAAGATTATGTAATCATTCTATAACCTGCCCTGTTGTGAAAAGGACAGATTTATTTATATTTTGGGCAATATTTTAACTTTACAGATGAATCAATTCTTCACTTTCATTTTTCAGTTAATTAAATAGCTTCCTTAACTGATACAGAAGGAATCACACAGGGTATATTTAACTTCAAGTATGTGAGCCTACCTCACGAGATGTATATTCAAGATCCAATGAAGATCAAATACAAGATCGATTCATTTAATTTTGTTTTGTCTTATTTATTTCGAGTTAAGAGTAGACTTTAACTTGTCGAAGTAAAAATATGATGTGCACTGCTGAAATGCTGAACAATCATTTGTTTCTTCAATGGAATGTTTCATTCTATTTCTATAGTAACAACATTCTGGAAAACATCACAATGTAGGCTTGCACTAAGGGTCTCAAAATTCCATATATTAAAAATAGAGGGTTTTCACGACGCGTCATCAGACGCATCACAACAAAGCACAGGCGCTGAATTATATCCCGAACGTCGTCAAGGAAAATTGTTAATTATTGCCGTTGTACCAATCAGGTTGGTGTCAGGTTGTACTAATAGGACAGACCGAGAAAAACATTTGGAATATGTTAAGTTGATTAAAGACGTTATTGCATTATTTACTATACAGATGTGCTTAAATGTACTTTTGGTTTCTAAAATAGTGTCTTATTAAAAACCTATGGCATTTTCCGATGTCTTCTTGTACAACGGAAACATATTTGGGGAGTTTTGTCAAATGACTGACTTTGCAATTATGATCTGGGTATTAATTATTTTGGATAATAATTATTCCCTCAAATAATTCAAAGTAATATATCTTATTTAATATGCCATATGGATGGAATACAGGGGAAATGTGTGTTAGAACATAGTCTGAAGAATAAATGTGTTCTTCGTGAGCACGGTATCCGAGTGTAACACCACTAGAAATAAGGGCATTGGGTGCAAAACATCATGGATATATTTCTGTGGATAAGCATTATATCCATCACCACGTGAGATGACTACCCTAGCAACTTCAGGAGCTACTGCAAAATCAGCTAACTGCAGCGTCTGAAACTACCACCGGCACAAACCAATCGCCGGTTTTAAAATATTGTCATAATGCTCTGATTGGTTATATTTCCTTTACAGAAACAGGAAGTGCTACGCCCCAGGTAAACAAATGTTGTGGCTACAGTACTGTTGTGCTATTATAGCTATAGATACAGCTTTAACTACAATATACTATATTTACAAGATGCGTATTCTTTGAGTATCATGCTAGCTGCAATACATCAAGGTACTACCGAAGTAGCTACCTGACAAAAATCTGTGAAAGTCAGTATATATATATTTTTTCTCTGCCTCTTCGATTACATGTCTTTAATTCTCTCCTAGTTGTAGACCCTTCAGTGTAATGGGATAGTGTGAAGGAATGATAGCATACTGCTGATCAATGCTGCTATACCAATCACTACCTTATATGAATATGTAAACACACGTCATGTAATGCTTAATACTAATATAGTATATAGAATGTGATCAATTGATTTAATAAAGCACAGATGGGATCATGCAGCATAAATCGGCCTTGATTTTCCTGACTATCCGTCCCGTAATTTTAGCAGATAGGAGTTTTACGAACTCAAACATGTTCTGAGGGCTGAAAGGAAAATGACTGGTTTACAGATTCAACCAATGAAATTGAAGGAGAGGCGGGCTCAAGAAGTTTGAATTGTTAGTAGGGGAATCGGACATTTGTCGAGGTAATCGTCAAGACATTTGGAAATGTTCAAATTTACTAACATCTTTCGTCCTTAGGGGTCAATTTGACCCCAGCTACTTTAACCCCCAGAATCAGATTTGTACCCAGTTTTTTTGTCAGGTACTTTTGTTTGTTTGTTGACACACCTAAATAGCCCTTTAAATAAAAAAAATAACCCCCCCCACCCCCCTTTATACATAAAAACTACATTTTCCTGACTATGGAAAATATGAAAATCACCATAAAATCCAATTGAATGACCTAAAATTGGAAATAAATATGTTTTCAGTTGTATTGGCTTTATATTAGCTTCCCAACTGTACCCATACACGTGCCTCCCCTCTTTGTTTATCATCTCAAATACATCCTTTTCAATTCAATACATTACACATTACACATTACAATTGATGGAGTTGTTTGGACTTGGTTGACAGTGTGTCTGGTGGCCCATGAAACCACTTTTATGACATTAGCAGCACTAAGTCTACCCTATCATTCAAGTGGGGAGGGGGACCATAATAACTTTACATTTTTGGAAGGTATGTGTATGCTGGTGGTTGAGCCATAACAGGACAGTTGATACTAAGAGTATTATTCTCATCAGAGGATGCCTCATAATCAGGGTCCTCAACATTATCCTCTATTCTGCTCTATTCACTGCCTGTGACAAAACGTAATTGAGAGCAGACTTTGCTTTGAGCTCCTTTTCAATTGACAGAACCGACATAGCATCAAGATAAATAGTTTATAAGGCTGCTCTGGAAGCTTTTATTTGTTTGCTCCTCCCCTATGTTGGGTGAATTATGTTTTCCCACCTTCCAATGTTATATAAATAATCAGTGGTTCTCGCAATACTATAGAGTAGTATAGTGTTAGTTTAGGAACCTAAAGCAGAGGGACATTTTGTAAACATTATACAATTACTTGTTATTGTGACCCCTATATCATTTAAAACAAATGTGTGTAAATTTAAATATTTCTTGTATGTTTCATACAGCTAGAACATTCTGGGGTCAAAATGACCCCAAGGATCATCGATGTTACAAAATGGGTAGAGGACACTTAAAAACATATAATCATGTTAATTTTGTGTTTACCTTGTTGTCCACATTAAATTAGGAAAAGTCATTAAATATGAAGCAAAAATAATTATGTTAAACATGTATTCTGTGGTGTCAAACATTGAATGGGGTCAAACTGACCCCAAAGATAACAGGAGGGTTAAGTTAATATTTCATACAAATTTGACAAACTCTGACGTTTACAGAGATAATTGGCAAACATTAATAATACTTAATTCACAGAACTAATAATCATCTTATCGTATGCATTTTGATTTGACTTCTTCATCGCACCACATTTACATTTATTCATTTAGCAGATGCTTTTATCCAAAGCGACTTCCAAGAGAGAGCTTTACAAAAGTGCATAGGTCACTGATCATAACAACGAGATATCCCCAACATTGCAGGTAGTCAAATATGAAGCATACATTGTGAAAAACCAAAAATATGTGCCAAAGGGAAGAATCATAAGAGCATGAAGTTAAACAAGTTACAATTAGACAACATGGACCTCAAAAGTGCAAGAGTGTACATGTGGAGAGCAAGCAACAGTAAACTACTTCACAGCGAGTTAAAATCAGTTACAGCTAACCAACAAGAGCAGCAAGTCTCAGAAGGTCAGTACCAGGGTCTTGAATCTGATATGGGCTCTGATGGGTAGCCAGTGAAGGGAGATGAGGAGCGGGGTAACATGGGAGCGTCTGGGTAGGTTGAAGACCAGGCGGGCCGCTGCGTTCTGGATCCTCTGGAGAGGGCGGGTTGCGCATGCTGGGAGCCCGGCGAGCAGCGAGTTGCTGTAGTCTAACTTGGAGAGGACAAGAGAGCTTAGATACTGTGTTTATCAGTGACGTGCGGTGGTGTCAGTAAGTGGGTAGGCACTGAGTTATGAAAGCCAGATTACCTAATTTATTGTTTAGGCTAATAGGCTACGTCAAAACAGTAGGTACGCACAAGCGCCAACCTTCTTTTCGTACCAGTCCGTTTGAAACGATCAGACAATTTTTGGTCCCTTTTGCTGCAGCAGTGTATCTAAGGTGGGAGTAGGCCTCCCTCTTGCTAGTAACTCATTTTTGGCATTAAAATAGAGTTTGAAAAAAATTCTCAGTTCTATATCGGCAGATACGGCTGCTGTCAGAGCCTGTTTAAGGAGAGCCTTGCCACTCCTCATTAAGCCCCATTGTACCGAATTTTGTTGCAGTTCCACCAGAGTTCCACTGGGAGTGATCGCGGTCGAGTGCAGAATGAATGGGAGTCTATGGAGCTAAACGGCTAAATTTGTCTCTTTCACCTGATTGTCGTTGAGAAATCTCAGATTTTATTGTAGTTTTTGCATGTTCAACATGGATTATAGGTCGAAAATTGGATGAACCAGTACTTATGTCCTTTCGATTTCTTACAGGGTGAGTCGTTGTTGCCCATAACACGCTAGCATTCTGCTAATGAATGCTGATCGGTTAGTGATGGACTGACTACGACCAGAGATCCCGCTTGATGGCATCCGAAGTGGAATCATAATGTCAGAGCATTAACAACATTAGAAACAACATTAGCAAGCCAAAACTCTTTCTAGCATGTGTATTGACAGGGGGAGCCTAACCTGTCAGCTGTGTTGTCGATGCCTCGAGAGAGAAAAGAAAGTGACAGGAGCTTGCCGTAATACGGTATCTCTGGTCGTACAATGTGTATGACGTCTCTGACATTGTAAAAGTCTTTTTAGAACAAAATAACTACTTTAAAAATATCTAACACCCAGCAGTTAGTATTTTGTTTTGCCTCCCCTTTCGAATTCCAAATGAAAATTACTAGGAAAAAAAAATATCCTGAGAAAAGTGGATTTTTAGGGGTATAGCTCCATAGACCTCCATTCATTCTGCACTCGACCGTTAGCGCCATCACATGGAACTAGTGTGGAACTGCAACCAGTTCAGAACCCGGAAGTTTCCCGAGAGTGGGAGTTCTCTTAGATTATACATTCTCTGTTGCTGTCATCTTGATTTTGAATTTCGCGGGGATTTACGCTAATGACGTTAGCTGCGCAAATGTCCAGTAATATCCCGATTTTAATTGGTCCATGCTTGATACGTTACGTAGGTGATTACTGGCAAAACATATTTACGTGCAAAGGCAGAGTTGTGCTTTTCAGTGTACATGTGAGTTTTTCTCTTGCCGTTAGCAATGAATGGACAGTAAAGGCACTGCTTATTCTACATTTTTTTTGTGCGTAACTGCTTCATTTGTCATCGTAACGTCTAAACAATTGGAATAACACACATATTGCATATATAAATCACAAGAATGATCAGTAAAAATACAAATACTAGTTTATTAAATAAAAGTATTTAATAAAACATTTTAAGTTTGAATTTTGTCAGGGTAGGCAGTGCCTACCTTGCCTACCCTGACCGCACCTCACTGTCAACAAGGTAGAGCAGGTACATGATGTAGGTGACACCTTGTACCTCATCAACAAGGTAGAGCGGGTACATGATGTAGGCTACACCTTGTACCTCATCAACAAGGTAGAGCAGGTCAATGATGTAGACGACACCTTGTACCTCATTGACAAAGGTAGAGCAGGTACATGATGTAGGCTACACCTTGTACCTCATAAACAAGGTAGAGCAAGTACATGATGTAGGTAACACCTTGTACCTCATAAACAAGGTAGAGCAGGTACATGATGTAGGTAACACCTTGTACCTCATCAACAAGGTAGAGCAAGTACATGATGTAGACTACACCTTGTACCTCATAAACAAGGTAGAGCAGGTACATGATGTAGGTAACACCTTGTACCTCATCAACAAGGTAGAGCGGGTACATGATGTAGGCTACACCTTGTACCTCATTGACAAAGGTAGAGCAGGTACATGATGTAGGCTACACCTTGTACCTCATCAACAAGGTAGAGCAGGTCAATGATGTAGACGACACCTTGTACCTCATTGACAAAGGTAGAGCAGGTACATGATGTAGGCGACACCTTGTACCTCATCAACAAGGTAGAGCAGGTACATGATGTAGGCTACACCTTGTACCTCATCAACAAGGTAGAGCAGGTCAATGATGTAGACGACACCTTGTACCTCATTGACAAAGGTAGAGCAGGTACATGATGTAGGCGACACCTTGTACCTCATCAACAAGGTAGAGCAGGTACATGATGTAGACGACACCTTGTACCTCATCAACAAGGTAGAGCAGGTACATGATGTAGGTAACACCTTGTACCTCATCAACAAGGTAGAGCAAGTACATGATGTAGGCGACACCTTGTACCTCATCAACAAGGTAGAGCAGGTACATGATGTAGGCGACACCTTGTACCTCATCAACAAGGTAGAGCAGGTACATGATGTAGACGACACCTTGTACCTCATCAACAAGGTAGAGCAGGTACATGATGTAGGTAACACCTTGTACCTCATCAACAAGGTAGAGCAAGTACATGATGTAGGCGACACCTTGTACCTCATCAACAAGGCAGAGCAGGTACATGATGTAGGCTACACCTTGTACCTCATCAACAAGGTAGAGCGGGTACATGATGTAGGCTACACCTTACAATAGCCTTCATGCTCCACAAAACACTCTCCCAGGTGGACATTGGGAAGGGGAACTATGTGAGAGTTCTGTTTATTGATTACAGCTCAGCTTTCAACACTGTAACGCAGAGCCAAGAGACAAAGCACGGTACCATCACACCTTTCTCCTACCCCCGATAAGGAAAGGGTCTTCCCCCTTTGGCCCTTATCTCCCAGAGCAAGATCTTCAAAGCTTCTGGCCCAGCATGGGGTCAGAAACAGAGGCAACATGGCCTCCTAATAATCAGACAAAGGATTTACAAGGAAGAACTCTCTCATGGATTTACAAACATATTTCTCAAGGACTACATGGCATGAACACTATTTCAATGACAGTAATCAATGTGTTATTATGTGTGCTTTTCTCATTTACTTAGAACGTTGTTTAATTTATGTCTGATTATAACTTCCCTCCAAGTAAAGTTAAGTCAGTCAATCTTGATATCGAAATTATTGTGTCATACTAACAAAACCATTTATGAATGTGCTATTGTTATATTCTGAAGTTTAAGCATTCCATGGACATTTGAATTAATGGAACTCAAAGGTGGCAGCCACTTCACACCTCACCCGAATCTCAGGATTACACCCTGGTGGAAGTAACTGACCAATGACAGAGTTCACCTTCACATGGATACCCCCCTTATTTCTGGAGTATAAGACCCCCAAACGCACATTCACTCCTGCTTGTTCGTATGATTAACCTGAGGTGGACGCGTCACTCTCTAATCTATTCCTCAAAACTTGCAACTCACTGAGCGCCCGGAACTTTGACGAGAGCTTCCGCTTTCTATTTTCGTTGGACATAACAAACTATTGACTCTACAACACCATAGTCCCCTCCAGGCTGGTCACTAAGCTGTGTGACCTTGGTTTGAACTCCCACCTGTGTAGGAGGGTCCACAGCTTCCTAACCGGCAGACAACAAGTTGTTTACGTGGGTACCCACACATCATCCCGTCTCACCCTCAATACTGGATCCCCTCAAGACTGTGCTGAACACATCATCCCCTCTCACCCTCAAGCCAGTGTGCTGAACACATCATCCCCTCTCACCCTCAAGGCAGTGTGCTGAACACATCATCCCCTCTCACCCTCAAGCCAGTGTGCTGAACACATCATCCCCTCTCACCCTCAAGGCAGTGTGCTGAACACATCATCCCCTCTCACCATTAACACTGGATCCCCTCAAGGCTTTGTGCTGAACACATCATCCCCTCTCACCCTCAAGCCAGTGTGCTGAACACATCATCTCCTCTCACCCTCAAGCCAGTGTGCTGAACACATCATCCCCTCTCACCCTCAAGCCAGTGTGCTGAACACATCATCTCCTCTCACCCTCAAGGCAGTGTGCTGAACACATCATCCCGTCTCACCCTCAATACTGGATCCCCTCAAGCCAGTGTGCTGAACACATCATCCCCTCTCACCCTCAACACTGGATCCCCTCAAGGCTGTGCTGAGCCCTCTGCTGTACTCTCTGTACACCCATGACTCGGTGTCCACATCTGTAAACAACATCATCAAGTTTGCTGCCGACACAGCAGTTGTGGGGTTGATCTCCGACAGGAACTAAGAAGCCTACAGGATGGAGGTCCTTCACCTGGAGAGCTGGTGCCGGGAGAATAACCTCCTGCTGAACGCTGAACAACGAAAGAACTGGTTGTGGACTTCAGGAGGAAACAGCAGGGTGAGATCCACCCACTATGGATCAACGGGTCTGAGGTGGAGAGAGTGGACAGTTTGAAATACCTCAGTGTGACCATCACACAGAACCTGTCCTGGTCACTTCACATCCACAGAACTGTAAAGGCCAGACAGCGTCTCTTCCACCTCAGACGCTTGAGAGACTTGAAGCTCCACCTCAAGGTCCTCAGGAACTTGTACACTTGCACCATCGAGAGCATCTTGAGTGGGAGTATCACTAGCTGGATGGGCAGCTGCACCAAGCAGGACTTCTCAGCCCTGTAAAGGGTGGTCCGTTCAGCCGAGCGGGCCATCAGGACCACCCTCTCTGACCTGCAGGACATCTATCAGAAAAGATGCAGGTTGAGGGCTGAGAAGATCCTCAGACAGCCCAACACCCCTGGATACTCACTCTTCTCCCTGCTGCCGTCAGGCCGGAGGTTCAGCTGCCTGAGAGCAACACAGAGAGGATGAGGAGGCTGTCTGAGAGCAACACAGAGAGGATGAGGAGGCTGTCTGAGAGCAACACAGAGAGGATGAGGAGGCTGTCTGAGAGCAACACAGAGAGGATGAGGAGGCTGAGAGCAACACAGAGAGGATGAGGAGGCTGTCTGAGAGCAACACAGAGAGGATGAGGAGGCTGAGAGCAACACAGAGAGGATGAGGAGGCTGTCTGAGAGCAACACAGAGAGGATGAGGAGGCTGAGAGCAACACAGAGAGGATGAGGAGGCTGAGAGCAACACAGAGTGGATGAGGAGGCTGTCTGAGAGCAACACAGAGCACAATCCTCTTGAATTGACTAGTTCTGGAGATTACTGTGTCGATATCAGAGACAAAGAAAGTTAAAAAGGTCAAACTGAAGAGAAAGTTCTAACAGTGACAGAAAATATGTCTCCAGGTGAGAAAGGCAAAGTCCTGCTGAAGCTCCACAGACAGTTTGGTCATGCGTCGGCAGAGAGGCTACAGAGACTTATTCACAGTTCAGGAAACAACCTCAAAGAATGCTTGACTATTTGACAACAAATAGTATCCATTTGTGAAATATGCCAGAAGTCCAAACAGACAAAGCCCAAGCCTGCTGTGGGGCTGCCCCTGGCTTCAGAATAGAACCAGACAGTGGTGGTGGATCTACACCAGTTGCAGCCAGGTGTGTGGTATCTTCACATTATCCACCACTTCACACGTTTCAGCGCTGGAAACATTGTTAAAACAAAGAAGTCATCTGAAATGGTCGACTCCTTCATTCCCACTTGGATAAGTGTCCATGGCGCCCCCCAGAGGCTGTACAGTGACAATGGTGGAGAATTCAACAACGAAGAGATCAGAGACACATGGCTGAAAACTTGAACATTGAGACAGAAACAACAGCAGGATTCAGTCTCTGGAGCTACGGACTGGAGAGACATAATCAAACACTCACTGAGATCATCCAGATGGTGAAAGGAGAACATGGATGTGACTGGCACACTGCCCTTAACAGGATGTTGAAAGTTCATGGTTACAGTCCTGATCAATTAGTGTCTGGACAGAATCCTAACCTTCCTTCTATATTAGTTGACAAACGACCTGCTCTAGAAGGCACCACTATGAGTGCTAGAGTTGGAGAACACATTTCTGCTTGACATGCTTCTAGGAAAGCGTTGACTGAAGCAGAGTCTTGTGAGCGGATAAGAAGGGCCCTACGTAAACAGCTCAGGCCCACAGACGACATGTGACAGGAGACCAGGTCTATTCCAAAAGAGCACACTGTCCTGAGTGGAAGGGAGCAGGGATAGTTATGGGTCAAGATGGAGCTGTTGGATTTGTAAGACATGGGGGGACTCTTGTTAGAGTACATCAATCCAGGCTCTGCAAGATAAACACACAGGATCAGGAATCAGCAAAGCAAACTGTGCAGGACAACAGTGAGACAGCAAGTGAGAAATGCAGCTTAAACAATGGAGCAGAAAGCTCAGATGGTGAAGAAAACCCAGACAGCAGGAGAACATCAGCGATGATGAGGTGAATACAGGAGAAGTGGTTCATCCCAGTAGGACACAAACTGAAACAGATCACAATGTTTGTGGTCACCCCGTCTCTTCTGCTGGGGCGAAGTTAAGAACAGGACAGACCCTAACATTTATGAAACAGGATGGTGGTGGTCTACAGAGAGCCAAGGTTTTAAGCAGAGCAGGCAAAGCCTCTGGAAAATACAAACACTGGTTTAACTTGCAACATATTGAACCTGATGGCAGTGATGGACAACAGGAGCAAGTGGATATGTCAGGTGTTGATCATCTTAACATTGAAACATCTGATAGAGAGACTGATGTACTCATAACAAAAGACATGTCATTTGATTACAGCCAAACAGGATGAAATGATGAATTGGAACAAAAACAATGTTTTTGAGGAAGTGGATGATGCAGGTCAAAAGAGTGTCTCTACCAGATGGGTCTGTCGTCTCGAAGAAATTCCCAGTGGTATTGTGTCCAAAGCACGACTCGTAGCTCGAGGTTTTGAAAAGCTTCATATCCACGAGCTGCAGAAAGACTCTCCAACATGTGCTTCTGACTCTCTGAGGCAGTTATTAGCAGTAATCTGTCTACATATAATAAGGGGCATATCCATTCTATGGACATCAAACCTGCTTTCTTACAGGGTGTGCATATAGGGGCATATCCATTCTATGGACATCAAACCTGCTTTCTTACAGGGTGTGCATATAGGGGCATATCCATTCTATGGACATAAAACCTGCTTTCTTACAGGGTGTGCAGTTTGTCCAGAGAAATGTCCGGCCCCCTCCTGACGCTGGAAGAGATTCTATGGAAATGAAAGAAGTGTGTTCATGGCCTTGCAGGTGCATCACTATGTTGGTACAACAAGGTGAAAGAAATCATGCTGAGTGCAGGTGGTAGAATGTCTCAATAGATCCAGCAGGATTTTATTGGTTGAATGAACAGTGTAGAGGGGAAATAACATGTTAACAATCTACCTTTACTTGAAAGAACAAACAATGTGATTAACAATGTGGTAAAAAAACGTATATAACAAAGTCCACAGATATGATGTAATGCTGTGATAGGATGTGAAATCCTATATTACACACAGTAAACTCCTGATGCTGTTTTCCAAAGGTTCCATGGACAAAACATTGTCGAAGATCGCAGTTGACAACAAGCTTCCAAAAGATGTGAGACCATTTTTTTTATTTATCCTTTATTTAACCAGGTTAGTCTCATTGAGATTAAAATCTCTTTTACAAGAGAGACCTGGAATGTATCCCACTGAAAGAGACAGTCCCTGAAAATGATCATCTGCAAACTCAGAACAAGGGAAATGGATTTCCTACTTTGAATGATTAAAGTCATGAACTGATTTGAACCCACAGACTGAGTCAGACTGCTTCTCCCTCCCTCCCTCCCTCCCTCCCTCCCTCCCTCCCTCCCTCCCTCCCTCCCTCCCTCCCTCCCTCCCTCCCTCCCTCCCTCCCTCCCTCCCTCCCTCCCTCCCTCCCTCCCTCCCTCCCTCCCTCTCTCCTCCATGAGAGAGGAGGGGGCAGGGTGACACCCAGCCTTACAGTAGCATGAGAGAGGAGGGGGCAGGGTGACACCCAGCCTTACGGTAGCATGAGAGAGGGGGCAGGGTGGCACCCAGCCTTACAGTAGCATGAGAGAGGAGGGGGCAGGGTGACACCCAGCCTTACAGTAGCATGAGAGAGCGCCTACTGGACATAAACAAAACTATGTTTTTCTTTCTCCCCGCTGTGTGGAGGGGGGAAGAATGATCTCAGCTGGCAGCTCTGTACCCTGAACATCCGACTGGTGACCTTGGGCACAAAGCCTGGGTGAGGTCACACCACTGTGCTTGTCTGGTCACCTGAGATGATCAGACAGTCTGCGTGTGGACAAGGCACACAAGTCGAGGATAGGAAGGGAGGGAGGATGGGGAGAGAGTAGGGAGGGAGGATGGGGAGGGTGGGTGGGGAGGGAGGGTGGGGGAGAGAGTACGGAGGGAGGGTAGGGGGAGAGTAGGAAGGGAGGGTGGAGAGAGAGAGTAGGGAGGGAGGGTGGGGGGGGGAGAGTAGGGAGGGAGGGTGGGTGGGGGGGAGAGAGTAGGGAGGAAGGGTGGGGGGAGAGAGTAGGGAGGGAGGGAGGGTGGAGAGAGTAGGGAGGGTGGGTGGGGGGGAGAGTGTAGGGAGGGAGGGTGGGGGGAGAGAGAGTAGGGAGGGAGGGTGGAGGGAGATAGTAGGGAGGGAGGGTGGGTGGGTGGGGGGAGACAGTAGGGAGGGAGGGTGGGGGGGAGAGAGTAGGGAGGGAGGGTGGGGTTGGGGGAGAGAGTAGGGAGGGAGGGTGGGGGGAGAGAGAGTAGGGAGGGTGGGTGGGGGGAGAGAGTATGGAGGGAGGGAGGGTGGGGGGGAGAGAGTATGGAGGGAGGGAGGGTGGGGGGGAGAGAGTAGGGAGGGAGGGTGGGGGGAGAGAGAGTAGGGAGGGTGGGTGGGGGGAGAGAGTATGGAGGGAGGGAGGGTGGGGGGAGAGAGAGTATGGAGGGAGGGAGGGTGGGGGGAG
This sequence comes from Mallotus villosus, assembly GCA_903064625.1. NCBI lineage: Eukaryota > Metazoa > Chordata > Actinopteri > Osmeriformes > Salangidae > Mallotus > Mallotus villosus. The sequence goes on along the minus strand of CAEFZP010005833.1, from coordinate 31,871 downwards.
AGAGTAGGGAGGGAGGGTGGGGGGGAGAGAGTAGGGAGGGTGGGTGCGGGGAGAGAGTAGGGAGGGAGGGTGGGGGGAGAGAGTAGGGAGGGAGGGAGGGTGGGGGGAGAGGGGATCACACTAGACACACAGACAGTGTATATTCGAGTGGGTAATACTGTCATATTACTGGTCCTAAATGTAATGTTTCCAGTGTGTGTGTGTGTGTGTGTGTACATGTGTGTGTGTGTGTGGGTACATGTGTGTGTGCGTACATGTGTGTGTGTGTTGTGAGTGTGTGTCTATGGCCACTGGGTCACCAACAAACACACAGCATGTCTTCTATCATCCTGTATAAAACATCTTTATTATACACTATTTAGTTGATCACATTCAGTGGAACTGAGATCAAAGGCAGGATTGTTGTTTGTCAATAATAAAAACAAAACAAACATTCTACACACAACAATATTTACTAACAATCTGGGATATCAATTCCAACTGTATACAGTTCAATCTTCAATAACATCTGTGAGCATAGTGTGTGAGGACTATTCTACCTGACACAGGGACACTGAGGAGTCTAACGCAACATAGAACCCAGGATAGAGGGGCTCAGTGAATGTGCTGTGGAATGTGTGCAGGTGGGTCAGTGTGTCAGAGGAGACTGTGTAGAAGGACAGAGTGCCGGCCGGCCAGTCCAGATACACTCCTACTCTGTGGGAGCTGGAGGGGGGGGCAGGTATGGCAGTGTCCTTCGTATTGTGCCAGGCATAGTAACTGTTATCATTACAGTACAGACTCCAGGACTTGTTATTCCCTCCTAACAGACAGTCACTACGCTCTCCTCTCCTGCTGATTCTTTTATATGACACTGCTATATGAACCATATTAATCTGTCCTCCACGCCTCTCTGCCTCCCAGTAACAGCGCCCAGAAAGACCCTCTCTACACAGCACCTGTCGACAGTCCCTAAATCTCTCTGGGTGATCAGGATACGGCTGCTCCTCTTCCCTACATGTCACCTTTCTGTTCTCCTCAGACAGAGAGAGGTTTCTGTATGCTGTGTTTGGGTCCAGTGTGAGCTCACAGGCATCTGATGGGGAAAACCAAGACACAATATATTACTGATCATCATCATTCACATTAGAATGTCTCCCTCTTCCTGCTCTCTCTCTGTCTCTCTTTCTCTCTCTCTCTGTCCCTCCTCCATTCCTCTCTTCCACTCTCCCTCTCTTCCTTTCATTCATTCTCATTCTGTTCTTCTGCTACCTCTCTACCTCCAAATCCCTCTCTCCATCATCCCTCATCTCCTCCTCATCACTGATATGCCCCCATCACTCCATTATTCTAGGGAGGGGAAGGGGGGAGGAGAGGTGGGGGAAGAGGGGAGGAAAGAGCAGGGGAGGAGGGGAAGAAGGGAGGAAAGGAAGAGGGGAGGAGAGGGAGGAGATAAGAGGGGAAGAGGAGAGCAGAGGGTGAGGGAAAGAGGGGAAGAGAGGGAGGAGGGGAAGAGGAGAAGGAGGAGGGAAAGAGAGGAGGAGAGGAGGGGAAAGGGGGAGAAGACGAGAAGGACGAGGGGAAGAGGAGAAGGAGGAGGGGAAGAGGGAAGGAGAGCGGAGGAGGGGAGAGAGGGAAAGGAGAGCAGAGGAAGGGAAGAGGGGAGGGAGGAGGGGGGAACAGGGGAGGATGGGAAGAGGGGAGGAGAGGAGAGGGAGGAGGGGATGAGAGGGAGGAGGGGAAGAAGAGAGGGAGGAGAGGAAAAAGAGGAGAGCAAAGGGAGGAGGGTAAGAGGGGAGGAGAGGAAGAGGGGAGGAGAGGAGGAGGGGAAGAGGGGAGGGAGGAGGGGAAGAGAGAGGAGGAGAGCAAAGGGGAAAAGGGAAGAGGGGAGGAGAGGAAGAGGGGAGGGAGGGGCGAACAGGGGAGAAGGGGAAGAGGGGAGGAGATGAGATGAGAGGAAGGGAAGAGAGAAAGGGAAGAGGGGAGGAAAGGAGAGGGAGAAGAGGGAGGAGGGGATGAGAGGGGAGAAAGGAGGGGAAGAGGAGGGCAGAGGGAGAGGAGGAGAGGGAGGAGGGGAAGAGGGGAGGAGGGGAGGGAGGAGGAGGGGAAAAGGGGAGGGAGGAGGGGAGCAGAGGGAGGGGGGAACAGGGGAGGATGGGGAAGAAGGGAGGAAAGGAAGAGGTTAAGGAGAGGAGAGGGAGGAGGGGAGGAGAGAAAAAGGAGGGGAAGAGGAGAGCAGAGGGAGGAGGGGAAGAGGGGAGGAGAGGAGGGGAAGAGAGGAGGAGGGGGAAGAGGGGAGGAGAGGAGGGGAAGAGAGGAAAGAGGGGAGGAAGAGGTGAGAGGGGAGGAGAGGAGGGGGAGGGGGAAGAGAGGAGGAGGGGAAGAGGGGAAGAGGGGAGGGAGGAGGGGAAGAGAGGAGGAGAGCAAAGGGAGAAAGGGAAGAGGGGAGGAGAGGAAGAGGGAAGAGGAGAGGAATAGGGGAGGAGGACATCCTATGAGAGGCCGTCTACGGCGAAACTCCTGAAAAACATGCTCCTTCACATGCACTCATCACTTGTGCTACCCCATGAAACACTCATACACATGCACTCATCCGCTGTTCTTTAGCACTGTTGAAACTGATATCATGCCAATACATCTAGAATGAACACATTCAAATGAGTCATTTTCATTTGTAATTTAGTAATTTAGAAGAGAGAGAGAGAGAGAGAGAAGAAGGGAGTGGAGAGAGACAAAGGGGGGAGAGATAGAAGGGAGGGGAGGAGAGCGAGAAGGGGGGAGAGAGCGAGAAGGGGGGGGAGTGCGAGAAGGGAGGGGAGAGAGAGAGAGAAGAGGGGAAAGAGAGAGAACAAGGGAGGGGAGAGAGACAGAAGGTGGGAGAGATGATTTTCAGTGTCCCTGGAAGTTTTCGCATCTCAAATTCTAGTTTCAAGTTTTCAAGTTTTTATTGTCAGGTGTGTAGGACCATCCATTCATGGCTTTTTCTAAATATTTAATCATTAATCAATCCAGTATTGAAATTACATTGGTAAAAGCTAGTTTCAAGCTATTTTGTCATTGCTATTTCAGTTAAATGGCTGCTTCGTGATCAGCGATTTTCACGTCTTTCAAGGTTACGATTCTCTTTTCTTTCTGTCTCTTTTCTTTCAGTCTCGCAGAAACTCGTACTGCCTTCTCGTGGGGTGGTGGGTGGGGGGGGGAGAGAGCGAGAGAGGTGAGGGGAGAGAGAGAGAGAGAAAGAGAGAGAGAGAGAGAGAGAAGGTGGGAGAGAGAAAAAGACAAGGAGGGAGAGGAGACCACCTTCCGGTTTTTCCGGAAGTTGCTGTAAAAGGAAGACAGAGCATACTTTTAACCCAGGCGATTACTTCATACCGTTTGGTGCTGTAGATTTGAAAAGAAAAAACGAGATGCAAAAATGTGTACTTTTAATCTATTTCAGCATCCCACTGAAGAAACATTGAGTGCGTTTACATGCACACGCCGATCATAACCCGCGATAATGGCAATGACTTCCCAAACGTCTCCGTTGGTTTGTGATGTAGTCTATGGGTTTCAGTATAGCCAGCAGGAAGCCATTGATGTGTCAAGTGAATTTGGTGACATTGTGCAAGTGTAACAGTGACGTTATTTAATATTTTTGTTGTATCGCTGTTCGGCTTTGCACTTTGCAGACTTTACTGGCTGTGCGTAGAAAGCATTGTAATTTGTTCAGCTCGAAGAAAGGCTTGTTTTCATGAAAACGAGGTTGTAGCTCGTTGTCTATATCACTACGGTTGGAAAGAGGTGGCGTTTGTGTTTAAACAACGTTCTTGTAATTAAATATTGCTTCGAATTTGAATATGTGAATATCTTTCCGACTATACCTAGCTAATATTTCCTCCCTATATCGTTACAGAAGCAAAGTTGCCCCTCTTGTTTTCTTTTCAAATCTACAGCAGCAAACGGTATGAAGTAATTTTCTCTCTCCACACTACTCTCTCTCCCCCCACCCACCCCACGATAAGGCAGTACTAGTTTCTGCGAGACTTGCTGAAAGAAAAGAGAATCGCAACCTTGAAAGACGTGAAAAGCAGCCATTTAACTGAAATAGCAATGACAAAATAGCTTGAAACTAGCTTTTACGAATGTAATTTCAATACTGGATTGATTAATGATTAAATATTTAGAAAAAGCCATGAATGGATCGTCCTATGCACCTGACAATAAAAACTTCCAGTGGCACTGAAAATCGTCTCCTCTCCCACCTTCTGTCTCTCTCCCTCTTCTCTCTCTCTCTCCTCTTCTCTCTCTCCCCTCTTCTCGCTCTCTCCCCTCCCTTCTATCTCTCTCCCCCCCCCTCTCTTTCTCTCTCTCTCCCCTTCTCTCTCTCCCTCCACCTCTCTCTTCTAAATTACTAAATTACAAATGAAAATGACAAATTTGAATGTATTCATTCTAGATGTATTGGCATGATATCAGTGCAACAGTGCTAAAGAACAGCTGATGACTGCATGTGTATGAGTGTTTCATGGGGTAGCACAAGTGATGAGTGCATGTGAAGGAGCATGTTTTTCAGGAGTTTCGCCGTAGACGGCCTCTCATATCCTTCCTCTCTCTCCACCCTTACTCTCTCTCTCTTTCTATCTCTATTTCTGTTCCAACCTCTCTACCCTGCTCTCTGTCCCTCCCTAACATGCTACCTCTCTCCCTCCAAATTCCTCTCTCCATCATCCCTCATCTCCTTACCCCTGATATGCCCCCATCACTCCATCTTTCTACGGAGGAGGGTAAGAGGGGAGGAGAGGGAGGTGGCAATAGGGGAGAAGGGGAGGAGGGGAAGAGGGGAGGAGAGGAAGAGGGGAGGAGAGGGAGGAGAGCAGAGGGAGGAGGGGAGGAGAGCAGAGGAGGAGGAGAGGGGAGGAAAGAGAGGGAGGAGGGGAAGAGGGGACGTGAGGAGAAGGAGGAGGGAAGAGGGGAGTGAGGAGAAGGAGGAGGGAAGAGGGGAGGAGAAGGGAGGGAGGAGGGGAGAGGGGACGTGAGGAGAAGGAGGAGGGAGAGGGGAGGAGAAGGGAGGGAGGAGGGGAAGAGGGGAGGAGAGGGAGAGGGGAAGAGGGGAGGAGAGGAGAGGAAGAGGGGAGGAGAGGGAGGAGGGGAAGAGGGAGGAGGACAGAGAAGGAGAGGAGGTCAATACAGGAGGAGAGGGGAGCGGGGGGGTGAAGGGAGTGGAGGAGGAAGTGATGAGTGTATGTGTATATGAGCAAGTGCTTCAGTAATTTGGCACTAGACGGCCCTCCTCTCTTTCCCATTTCTCCCATTTCTCCCCCCCTCTCTCTCTCTCTCTCTCTCTCTCTCTCTCTCAACTGTCAATCCAGAGTGTGGAAGAGAGGGGTGGAGAGGAGAAGAGTGGGGAGGAGAGAGATGAGATGGGGGGAGGGGAGAAGAAGGAGGAGAGGGGATATGAGGGGAAAGGGGGGAGGTGGGGAAAAGGGAGGGTGAAGGGAGGGGACATAGCACACACAGACGTACACACAGTATTGATGTGGGTACTTGTGTTAAATTACTGCTTCTAAAAGTAGTGTTTACAGTGTGTGTGTGTGTGTGTGGTGTGTGTGTGTGTGTGTGTGTGAGTCCATTTGTGACAGTGTCCAAGTCACTAATGGTTGTCCCTTATATGAACTTGTGTACTAGAACCAAGCAGTCAATACTCACATTTCCTAAGGCCAGGTTTGATCCAGCACTCTCCACCATGATCCACACTGTAGGGATAAGCAGAGGAATGATGAAAATACACTTCACCTGTTGATAAGTGACTTAGCAACTGACTTTCTAAGTAAACATGTTGTTTCCCTCTTATCATCAGAGGTGTATTCCAGAAAGCAGCTTTGACAAAGAGGGTCCATCAACCTCCACAGCAGATTAACAGTGAGATGTTCAGTAAATGCCAGGTTAGCTCTGCATGGAAAACTGTAGAATGTCATGTCATCCGTATGTGTTATATGGCTTCAACAACAACCAGGTTGATGAGTAAAGGACACCCCATGTCTGACAGTTGCTTCAGGCTCAGCATGAGGGAGGGGAGAGGGAGAGAAACTCATGGTTTGTTACAGAAAAGCTGCCAGCAAGCAGGTGAGGTTCAGTCAGTTACCGTGGTAACACACCCAGAGTTTTCAGTGTGTACCATACATTGATTTATACAGTCGTATGCAAAAGTTTAGGCACCCCTCTGAGGCTGCATGATAATTTCCTGTCTTCACCAAAAAAGATCAATAATATTGTAATATTCCTTTTCTAGTTAACACTGAGTGCTGGGGTGTTTTACAGACAAATATATTTGGTGTGTAGCAGTATTTAGTTGTGTGAAATTAAATCAAATGTGAAAAAAAGGCTGTGCAAAAGTTTGGGCACCCTTATCATTTATTTGATTTGAATACCTCTGCCTACTAAATGCTGATTAACTGCAACACATAGTTAGTCTGATTAACTCGTTAAGCCTTCAATTACATAAAAAGGTGCATTCAATCATTAGAAAGGGTATTTAAGTTAGCCAATTGCAAGTTTTGCTTCTCTTTGATTCTCCTCTGAACAGTGGCAAAATGGGGGCATCAAAACAGCTATCAAATGATCTAAAAACAAAGATTGTTCAGCAGTATGGTTTAGGGGAAGGCTACAAAAAGTTATCCCGGAGGTTTCAGCTATCAGTTTCCACTGTGAGGAATGTCATTAGGAAATGGAAGGCAACAGGCACAGTTCTTGTTAAGGCCAGAAGTGGCAGGCCAGGAAAAATAACAAAGAGGCAAAGGCGAAGAATGGTCAGAATGGTCAAGGACAACCCTCAGACCACCTCCAAAGACCTGCAAGGTCATCTTGCTGCAGATGGTGTCACTGTGCATTGCTCGACCATTCAGCGCACATTGCACAGAGAACAGCTGTATGGGAGAGTGATGCGGAAGAAGCCTTTTCTGCACACGCGCCACAAAAAGGCTCGCTTGAGGTTTGCCAAACTACATTTGAACAAGCCAGGCTCATTTTGGAACAAAGTGCTGTGGACTGATGAGACAAAGATGGAGTTATTCGGTCACAACAAGAGGCGTTACGCATGGAGGCTAAAGAACACAGCATTCCTAGAAAAACACTTGCTGCCCACAGTAAAATTTGGTGGGGGGGTCCGTCATGCTGTGGGGCTGTGTGGCTAGTGCAGGAACTGGGAATCTAGTTAAAGTTGAAGGTTGTATGGATTCAACTCAGTACCAGCAAATTCTGGACAATAATGTTCAAGAATCTGTAACAAAGCTGAAGTTACGGCGCAGTTGGGTGTTCCAGCAGGACAACGACCCGAAACATTGCTCCAAATCCACCAACCAAGGCATTTATGCAGAGGAACAACTACAATGTTTTGGAATGGCCATCCCAGTCCCCAGACTTGAATATAATTGAAAATCTATGGGGTGACACCCATCAAACCTTACTGAACTGGAGATGTATTGTAAGGAAGAATGGTCCAAATTACCTCAATCCAGAATCCAGACACTCATCAGAGGATATAAAAAGCGTCTAGAAGCTGTTATTTTTGCAAAAGGAGGCTCTACTAAATATTAAAGTGATTTTTCTATTGGGGTGCCCAAATTTGTGTCTAATTCTCTTATGATGCGTATGGCATATTTTTGTTTAACAAATAAACCTTATTTCCCTGCTAAAATATCACTGTCCATGACGTATGTGTATATGACAAAGACGTTCCTCATCCAAACGCCCAACATTTTATAGATGAAAGTAATGGAGATTATCAGGGGTGCCCAAACTTTTGCATACGACTGTATGTAGCGGCCCGCCACAACAAAAGATTGACCGCCACCAATTAATAAAATTAAGTTTTTGCTTTTACTGTTTAACATCACATCAGTCCCTTCTTGCCCCGCTTGCGTTCTCTCTCTCACTACAACAGACCCGTCTGTGAATAGCCCCTCTCTCCGTGCACAATCTGAATCAATGCGCGGGACAAACAACTTTTTCCCTCAGACAACAGGACAATCTTTGAGGCACAAGTCTGTGAGGGCTTAGGGCTGTCCCACATTCAAATGGTCAAGTGTGCGAGGGCTCTTTCGCAGACGTTTTATTCAACCTTAAGTCTGCATTTTTACAGACTTGCCCACAATTCACAGTGTAGTGACGTGAAACACGAGGGTTACCAGGGGAAGCCTGGAAGAAAGAAAAAGATCCTGGCTAACCCTCCTCATAAGACAACAAAGTAGAAAAACAGTAAACAAACAAGCATGGAAGGAGCAACCAACCCTGACGTAAACATAGTTAGAAATAACAGTTAACATCAGTTTAAACACAAAGCTCACTGATGGTTAATATAGCCAGAACTGTGTGTAGTAGGGCTGCACAAATAATAAAATGTTATTCACAATCACGATTTTGGCTTCCCACGATTACATTTGCGTGATGGAACAATATTTACAAAGCGTCATTCCTTATATATATATATATATATTAATTATTATTTTTGGCAAAGCCAATCTAGCACTCCGTAAACCATGGGTGCGTTCGACATCGGCTGCATGAAACGACCAGCGAGAGTTACTGCTTGCAGTCAGGGAGGAGTTATAAACGGCTGCGTCAAGTCGGACATTACTGCTTCGTAGTTTGCTGCGTTGACGTCAGTCATGGCTGATCAAGCGCTGTTTCCTTACTTAATCACTGACAAACTGCATGGTATAATTAGCCTACGTGACAAAAAAAGTTGTTTCGTTAAAATCAGCAAATAATCGTGATAATTAATCGTGATCTCAATGTTGATCAAAATAATCGTGAAGCCCTAGTGTGTAGGTTGTCCTTTGATTATAAATTCCAAATATGCTTTCATCAAATTTGAGCCAACAGCATTACTATTTAACCGATAATGCCGCTAAAGTGCTGAACCATTCCAATTTATAGCATTTTGAGCTCTTGTAGCCTCTTGCACTCAATCACTCACTAGGTGATAATACTAGTAAGTCTGTGAGGGTTCAGGGCTTAGGGTTTAGGGGGGACATTGGGATTCGGCCTTAGTATCATCATTCTCTGCACAAAGGTTTCCAAAACTGAAATATAAATATAATTATATTTGTAGTTAAAAACATTCACCAAATATAACAATATGAGTCCAAACGTAATGTTTATATTATATGAAGCTCAAAAACTATTTTGCGCTCAAATTGATTCCATTTATTTTTCTTGTTGAAGTCCCTAGCTACATTCACTTCAAACCGACACTAGGACCAAGGTTCGAGCTTCAGCTACATTTTACAACATCTGGTTTTAGTTACCTCTCTTTCTGGAGCTAAAAACCCAGAGTTTCCCTCATCTCAGGGTTTAAAAACTCAATTTTCACCAAACCCACTTTCTGGAAATACAATTATGATTGTGGCTACAATCATAGTTGAACCATATTGTAGATTGTAGAGTAAACATGCAGTTTTTAATTGTATCATCCAGGCAGGCACGTGCACAGATAGACCCCTAGTGGTGCTCAAGCAGTTGCACTTTTGCCCTGGATGAGAAAAGTTTCCTCTTCTGCTGGAGCCCAATTTTTTCTTTATTCATCAATATTTAAGAATAAAAATGACTCTGTCATCAATTCCCCCCAAATGTGTTTTGATATCTGACAGGGCATTTATTTTAGTTCTTCTTTCTCCCCGACATGCTCCGCGGCGCTTACAAGCCCCTGCCGCGCCCCTCCCTCCTCCACTTAGTGCTCATGCAGTGCTGAGCGCCAGGCCAAACGGCTGCAGCCTACTTGTTCTCTGACAAACAGGTAATGACGGTGTTTGTGCAATCCCCGACGTTGTTTGGTTATAAATTAACCACAACATTAGAGCCACTGAAAACATTGTCACAACTGGTCCGACGTTTCATAAAAAACTCACGAAATCCGTGATTTCAAAGCCTTGTCCAGCTGTTTACTGACGTTTGTCATGTTTAATGAAGAGAGAGAGAGATATTGTAAGAGCCAAATTCATATTTCATGTGTTATGTATGATTTGGTATTGTGTTTGAAGGCTGAGTGGCTTGTCGGAGTGTGAGCTTCCGGTCAGATGACGTTGCGTCGGGGTAGTACCTGCGTGTTGGATTTTTGGTTTTGTTTTGAGCTCAGTGATGACGGAAGCGACATCGTTTTTTGACCGTGTGAATTTGTAATTTTAAGTTTTCTAAGTAATTTTTTTTAATTGAAGATTTACTTCTCACTCGCGTGTCAATTAGTAGTTTCAAAAACTGAACTCAAAATTGTGGTACAGAAGACTCCTAACAGACAAAGTGCCACTACAATTATTTTTCTTTATTTAATAAATACTTTGGCAATGGGTGCCCTTTTTTGGGGTTTGAGCACCTGCCCCCCAAAATGTCTGTGCACGTGCCTGCATCATGAAATGCAAGGCCTATTAACGTAATTGGATATATTCAGTGTTAAGCAACATTTCATAAAGAGATATATAAAAAACAAACATGTCCTTACTTGAGTTTCTCCAGTCTGCAGTGTGGATCCTCCAGTCCAGCAGAGAGCAGCTTCAATCCTTTTTCTCCTGGATGATTGTAGCTCAGGTCCAGTTCCCTCAGGTGGAAGGGGTTGGAACTCAGAGCTGAAGCCAGAGAAGCACAGCCTTCCTCTGTGACCAGACAGCCTGACAGCCTGTAGAAAGAGGATCAATATTGTGACAGAATCCATCTGGGCCTACAGAGTGAGTCAGCACAGAGGGGTTCATTTGGCAGGTGCTGTCAGAGCTGCACCTCCCCTCATTAGACAGAGTGACCCACATAATCCGCTATCAGAAAAAGTTGAAGATGTAACTCTTTATCCTGTATAAGAATTAGAGCCCGACCAATATATCGGCGGGCCGATATTATGGCCGATATTAGGCATTTTCCGATCTATCGGTATGGCTGATAAATGAATATGATTTTTTTTTATTATTATTTGAGTTTCAAGTTTGTATTTTTATACATTTTATTTATCAGAAACTGCATTATCATATTATTTTAGTGAGGAAATAATAAAAGGAGTCAGATGGCTAAGCAGTTAGGGAATCGGGCTATTAATTGACCTTGTGTCCTTGGGCAAGGCACTTAACCCTACTTGCCTCTGGGAATGTCCCTGTACTTAGTCGCTCCGGATAAGAACTTCTGCTAAAAGTGACTAAATGTAAACTACAAATAACTAATGTTAGGGAAATCAGTTTGTTTTGTTACGCGTTTCTGAATTTTTTTAATTTGATTAAATATCGGCCGATATCGGAATTTTAAATCACCAAATATTTGTATCGGTATCGGCCTTAAAAATCCTTTATCGGTCGGGCTCTAATAAGAATGATACTGTGTTCAGCATTCCATTTGTGTAGAGAGAGGCCAACCCCCCAGGTGAACTATAAGCAAGGTCCAGGCTTAGGTAAACAGGAAGATCCTTATCTTATCTGAGCATTTCATTTAGTTAGCCTACGCAGGGCCACTTCAAGACACACGCACACACGCGCAGGATATATGCAAGGGAGCCAATGAAAGAAGAGCCATGTGACAGATGCATGCCAGTGTATACCAATGACTGTAGAGTGTTTTCATTTAAAAGGTTAGCTAGCACAACATGCTAGCAGACAATTTCTGTGACCACCATGGAATGTGTCTCAGTACTCTGTGCTGGTGGCGACAAAGTGCTATCAAGCTACAAAAACAACAACGTCAAATTTGAGGAAACATTTGGAGTCGAATCACTGCACAGTCAAATTTACAGAGCATATCCCGTTTCTGTGACTAAGGTACAACCACGGTTTACTCGCTCCACTGTTTCACTCATAACATGCGATTACAACATAAGATGTACAAATGTAGACATGATATCAGCCTACATGTGGTGTTATAAACTTGTTTTGTTTTGTAAAACCACTCCTTGCTTCTCTAATGCTGTGAACAACAGGTACAATGTGCATAAAACATGTTGGAAAAAATGTCATAGTTACATTTATAAACGATGTAAATCATAAATAGTAAGTTTTGCCATTACAATGTGAATATGTCAGGTCAAGAAATACCATTATAGTTTTTTTTTATAAAAGCATGTAGCCTTTTAAAAAAAAAGTTTTAAAGTTTAACTTAAAATGTCAGGGGGGTATTCCAGGTAGCGGGTTTAACAAACTCTGAGAATTCGGTTCCAGAAAAGATGATATTAATTAGTTAACTCAACTCGGAGTACGTCAACTCAGAGTTAATCGCGGGCATGAGAACTATTGAAAGCCAACATCAATGGAGCTCCGATACTAGGATCCACCATGCCACCCGGCGACAAAAAACGTTGTCCTACTTCACCAAACTTCAGATTCAAGTTTTATTTCGTGTTTATGGTCGAGTAGGCCTACATATTCCGGAAAAAAGCAACATGGCTGTAGCAGCGTATGCAAGTGGCGAGGGAGACAATTGCTGCCGAGCATACATTTGAATGTAATAGCCAGTCCATACATTGAACATTTAACCCTACTGTCCGTTAATATTACAGGAGAAAAAGTGGTGGCCTTAATAAAATAGCATGTTCAATGTTTTATTAAATATAAAAACATACTACGAACAGGTAATGCATAGTTTGCTTAGGCTACGCTTGTGATTGTAGCCTCGACGTCACCTTGGTTTTAATCATATTCGACATGATACTAAGTAATTATCAATTGATTGGTGCCTATTTCAAGCAGTTTCCCCCAACAGAATGCTTTTCATCAAAAGATGATGATGATTATGACGAAAAGACATTGACTGCTGCCGCAGAAATGGGTCCAGAGAATTATGTGGTTCCAGAAAGAGAGGTAACGAAAACCTTTTGGTAAGTTGCCATGGTAACTTACGCTGTGAAACTAACCTGGTCGCTAGCAGGTTAGTTCCATGCCATACTCTGAGTTTTACCTATCCCCTCCCACTTTCTGAGTTTGATAGCGTTGGAAGACATGGGATATCGTTTCCTGGTTCAGCCGAGCGATCTCGAACAAAATTTAATTTGCTTAGTTATACGCCAGGAGACGATTTTAAGACTGCGATTTGATGTGCTTTAATTCCCTGATGAATGCCGAAGTTAACGTTACCGTTTCCCGTCACAATCTGTAATTTATTTTAGCAACATTCTCAGCCCTTGGGTCTTCATCGCTAGTGTTATAGCCTACGCCGTGGACGTGCACACAGAATTGACCAAAAGCTTTTTGGCACTGAAATAAAGACAAATAATTGAAATTGTAGGATTTGGTCTTCTTCAATGCCTACAAATAGAAATCTAACAATGAGTAGCCTTGGTTTGAAGGAAGATGGGAAACTTAACAGTGTATTAACATTAACCAAATAATGCCAATAGCCTACCAATTGCAGTTATTTGACTCTTTGGGTTAAATCAAAGCAAGAATGGTCAAATTAAGGTTAAATAATATAAGAATTTAATCATATTGCAAATGAATGAAATCAATGAAGGTTAACTCTTAAGCCTACTCTACCATGATTATTGTAAACCAGAGATAGAAAGCAAGAGGTGAGGAAGGAGTAGGACAAGCCAGAGCCGAGGAGAAGGTCTCAGGAGATCAATCATCCACAGAACAACGCTTCACAATTCCTTTTAATACCCAAGAACAACTACAATCACACCACAATCTTGACCCTTTCTTATCAACATGACTAGCAATGCTACAGTAAATTACACAATGAGATGCATCAAGTTGAGACTCCATCCAGTAACTCCATAATTTACCATATGAGAGGTGGGGGCAGGTTGATAGCCTTACAAGGTCAGCCTTTATTCTTCTACCCTAAGTAGGCCTACACCATCTCTTGGTCAGTTTTTGGCACTTTCTTCATGAGTTACAGTTTGTACAACTCATTTATTTGTAACTAGGAATAGGCTACATTAGATTAAATTAGCTACATTTCACAGTTCCACATGCAAAATGCACCTGCCATTAAATGAACATCTCACTGTAGCATCCATGCTCTATTCAACAGGATTAGTATGTGCAAATCGTTGTTTATATTAATTATTCTCATAATGTCAGTGTAACTGACAATTCCACACAAGCCTGTAAATAATAGCCTAGTACATGGGGAGAGAACTACCACATAATTCTCTGCATCCATTTCTGCGGCAGCAGTCAATGTCTTTTCGTCATAATCATCATCATCATCTTTTGACGAAAAGCATTCTGTTGGGGGAAACTGCTTGGCACCAATTGATATTTACTTATCTTGTCGAATATGATTAAAACCAAGGTGACGTCGAGGCTACAATCACAAGTGTATAGCCTAAGCAAAATATGCATTAGCCTACCTGTTCGTAGTATGTTTTTATATTTAATAAAACATTGAACATGCTATTTTATTAAGTCCACCACTTTTTCTCCTGTAATATTAACGGACAGTGGGGTTAAATGTTCAATGTATGGACTGGCTATTACATTCAAATGTATGCTCGGCAGCAATTGTCTCCCTCGCCACTTGTACGCTGACAGCCGTGTTCCTTTTTTTCGGAATATGTGCTCGACCATAAACACAAAATAAAACTTGAATCTGAAGTTTGGTGACGTCGGACCACGTTTTTTGTCGCCGCGTGGCATGGTGGATCCTAGTATCGGAGCTCCATTGATGTTGGCTTTCAATAGTTCTCATGCCCGCGCTTAACTCTGAGTTTACGTACTCCGAGTTGAGTTAACTAATTCATATCAGCTTTTCTGGAACCGAATTCTCAGAGTTTCCGATGTTAGAGTAACTCAACTCAGAGTTCAGGGTTAATCTCGAGTTTGTTAAACCCGCTACCTGGAATACCCCCCTGGAATACACCCCAGGAGACACATTGTTGTTGTGTACATTACTGTTAAAAATGGACTTCTAATGAAGTGAGTGTTGGCAAAACCGGTTGTCATTTTTATGTTGAGGCGGCGGGGGTGTTGTCGGCAGCTGCTGTATGTAACAAAAAAAGTAACTTGTAATCTAATTTAGTTACTTTTAAAATCAAGTAATCTGTAAAGTAACTAAATTACTTTTTAAAGGACTAATCAGTAATCAGATTACTTTTTCAAAGTAACTGTGGAAACACTGCTCCTGAGTCATTCTAAAGATTTGTTCAATATGAAGGAATCCTTTATGAAGGACACATCACGACTAGCCTCTTGGTTGACGTGAACATAACACTTTACAATCAATAGACGTGCACAAATATAAAAAATTAATACAAATGTCCATTCCTCTGTATACTGAGGTAGTCTCCCTGTGTGAGTTCGTGTTTAAACTAGTGATGGGGGAAACAAAGCTTTCCGAAGCAACGAGCTATTTAAAGCGTTCGATACCTTTTTTCCATAGGGACATCTGCTGGTCAGTTTATGGTATGGCGACTGTATCGAGCGATGGAAGGAATCAAGTGACGTCAAGTTCTCGTGACATCAGTCTCACAATCGTCATTGACAACTTGATAAATAAAGCTTATGTGACAAATGTTTCGATGTGCAAGTGTCAAAAATATGTTATAAGATATCTTGTTGTATTATAAACAATGTAACGTCTTTGCTACTTTACGTTCATAACATTTATTTTTAGGTTCTTATAGTAAACATTAAACCAATTGTGAAGTTGAGTATGGCCTCGCGGCTAGAACGCTGCCCCCCAGTCCGACACAGCGAGATCTCATCTTTGCATACCGTTTTAGTGGAAGTGTATGCTAAATGAATACATTATTATATGATAATATAGGCTAGCGGTTAAGGTTTTGGAACATGCTTTTGCAACCGGGAATATTACATTTTTACATTACAAGGCTGGTATAACTAGAGAAAGATGTATGTGCTTATGTAGCTACACCTACTCTCTCACATCTGTATCTATCTCTGTCAATCTATCTGTATCTCTGGCTCTGTCAATGAATGTATTCTATAGCGTCCGTAAATAGGCCTATGTCTCCTCTCTATAACCTACGAACATTAGTGGTTTCAGATGTCTTTTAAGCGTTTGAATACAACGCCGTTTGTCTCAGCTGCTTGTGTGACGAAGCTTCGGACGTCACTTCAACACTTCGACAGGTGATCACGTGGTTTTTGCCCATTTGAAGCCACGCTCGACACGTTGGTGTCGGTACCAATTGTTTCGAAAGGTCGATACCGCTTCGTGAGCACGGTATCGAGCGTAACATCACTAGTTTAAACTGTAGTTAAGCTGTAGTTCTCCTTTAGCTTTCCGGCAGAATAGACAGCGTCTATCTTCCACTTTCCTAATTGTAGGAGCCATTTGTGTTTCTTATTGGCTTGTTATATTATTTTGGTTGGATAAACCTTTCAGTATATTTTGACACTGGGTGGCAGTCATTGGAGGCACAGGGTTCTATATTTAGGGGCACAGGTGACAGGAAGCGGGCACAGGTAGAGGGAAGGCACACAGTTCCCACCAGACCAGAGAACAGACCACAGCGCACAGACAACCAACGACATTGGGAAACCTGGTATGTCAATCTATATTTTACAACTATGCATAATAAATAACAACTAAACGGCAAATAAGGACTGGAAAATCTGATACATGTGCCTGCTTAAGATCACTCCGAAACTACCTGTGTATAATGGCAATGATATAGACATATTGGAAAACTAGAAACATTAAGCGAGAAATCTCGCTTTTATTGGTACTTGAGCTTCAAAGGAAAACGTATTTTTGTATTCCACAAAACCTGGCCGCTCTCCCCAATCAAGGGACATTGTCGTCACCTGCTGGTATGATTGACGGAGATGTAAACTCTGAAGTTCAACGCGCGGGTAGAGAGTGTATGGGCAGCATCAAGCACGCTTTATTGAATGCTACATGAGCCATATTGGGAAACGGTTGTTCGAATGACTGCTACAATCTTACAACAATATCGTCTGTTTGAAAGTCCTGCCGTCGGCATACAAACGTTCCTGCACTACGTCAATAAGTTATTAGGCATTATAAACAACTAAACGGTAAAAAAGGACTGGAAATAATTTGATACGTTGTGTCTGCGTAAGATCACTCCTAAACTACCTGTGTATAATGGCAAGATTCACATCGGTGCATCGGCATAAAAGCTCACGATGCGATGGCCCGGATCAAAATAGTGTGCACCGAATACGATGTGGGATGAAATCGCGATGCATCGTTTCTAATATCTTTGCATCGGTATAATCCGATGTATTGATATAAATTATGTGTATGCGAACACCTTTAGTATTTCGAAATTTACCCAATTATTTGTGACCTATAATTTTATATTTAAATAGTTTCTTAAATGCGCTCTCATCTCCACTGCTGTCAGTGGCCGATTCACGTGAAGTCTCTCAGCAAAGTTTCGCGCATGTTGGGCGATGGTTATCATGGCGGAGGAAGAGTTACACGTTCCTACGAATTGCAATAAATCCAAAGTTTGGCAACACTTCGTATTTTACAAGAAAGATGGGCAATTTTACAAGACCCATGCGATTGGCAAGATATATCCTGCTGCTATAAAGTACACAGGCAGCACGGCTAATTTAGGTAGTCACCTGAAGAGGCTACATGGTATTTGTGTGGAAACGTCTGCCTCCCCCTCGGATTCAGCTATGGCTACAGTCAGTGGCTAGCTCCACCGGTACCCCTAGCAAGAATATGAAGCTATTCTCCGACAAAACAAATCCCTGTTGTGTACGACAAAGTAAGACGAGAGATAGCTGAGTCATTGAGAACAATCTTAAAGTAGGATGTATGAGTTCAATTTAGTGTGTAGTGTTATGACAGTGTTTACAGCAGCTTGTGACTGCTAGTAATAGTTTACCTATTTTTACATTCAGAGAACACATACAAAAGGAAAGGTTGACTGGTTTAAGGCAGGTTGACTGGTTTAAGGCAAGGTCCAGGCCTGATGTTATTGGGTGTGCACGACGTCGTCGTCACATCCTTTGTTATCTCACATATATATTTATTTATTATTATTATTATTGTTTATTTTCCCACCCCTAAAACTCGGTCAATATTTGGACTACATAGAGAAAGACCCGGTCAAACGTTCCGTCTTGGTAGCGATTGAGTTGCTTGTATCAGAATTTACGTTCCGATGCATGGTTTAAGCTTAAAGTACATTTTTGTGGCGAAAAGTGAAGCTAATGTGGCTAACTTGCTAGCCACAGTCATTGACGTTCCTAACGTCACGAAAACACGCGTGACTGCCAGGCTGTAGAAGAACATTCGTTTAGCAGCTCGTTAACTTCTTGGAAATAGCTAGCTAGGCTAACTTGAAATGCCAGAAGCAAAGAAGCCAGGGTGATAACTATTTACTCATTTAACATTGTCATACAAAACAACATTCTGAAATGTTATGTACAATATCATATATGCTGATATTATTAAGTACATATATTTTCGGAAACAGTAGTCTGTAGTTAGCATCATGACATTACCCTCTGTTGCCCGGGCGACATGCGACACATACGACAGCGGTCTGTGATACATCTGTTTTCAATTGTTAAAATAACCATTCCTCACAAATAAATGTTTGTTTTGGTAATTATTAGACATGACATTGTAAGTCAACGATTTGTAATACCACAAGCAAAGAGGCTATGGTGATAGCTAACTATTTACTCATTTAACATTGTGCTATGAAACACAATTTTGAAATGTAGGCAGCTAAAATATGATAGCTCTATAGAACTGTACGCTGATATTAGAGCTAAGCTAGTATAGATCTACTTTCGGAAACAGTAGTCTGCTATTTCAGAGAGGAGTTACCTCTAGCTGCTACACCGGCACATCTCTACTACTGTCTGTTACCAAAAGTGTTAAACCTAGCTAGCTACAGCTAATTTGTTACCTTGTAGTCTTCTGTTCCAACCCGCTTGTGGGAGGTACTGTACAAATCGTCCAGCCACCAGCTCGTCCAGCCACCAACGCAATCGCTAGCTACCAAGACGAACACTGTAGTATACAATTTACCGGGGCAGCTTCTCCACAAAGGGCTATATCGCATTTTGGGTTGTTACTGACAATGATCGCTATTGAGCTTTTTAGCATGAGCGATTTTCTACTAAATAAATGTCAAACTTATTTAGGGTTTTGGGGGGCATATTTTCAGTTAGCAGACATACTGTTTGAATCGCGATTCCATCTGAAATATTGCCAGTGATAACGTTGTTACAGTAGCTTCTTTCCAAGGGTGTTCTTAATGAATTATGCAATAGCCTATGAGTGGGCTAAATGCTTGAAAATATCACTAGAAGGGAAAAACTTAAAGGGACAGACCCACCTGCAACCTACGCAAACAGGCACACCCTCACAATTTCCCCAGAAATTGCATGCTCTCTAGTTTTATCTTTTGTCAGACACTTTTAATATGTGAAATAAAACTTTCACTTGTTTAGTTAATTGATGGTTTGCAGTCTGACAAAGAAATAAATCATAGCATAAATGTAAATCATTATGTACCATATTAAATTGCATAGCATCATATTCCCTTTGCATCGCATCGTGTCGCACTGCATCGCAATAGGGGTGAATCGTATCGCATTGGTAGTTGCTTTTACGTATCTTTAATGTATCGGATCGTTGGCAGTGCATCGAGATGTGTATCGCATCGTCCTCAGTGATGGAGATGCACATCCCTAATAGACATATTGGAAAACTAGAAACATTAAGCGAGAACTCGCCCTTTGATTGGAACTTGAGCTACAAACGGAAACAGGTTTCTTGTATTCCACAAAACCTGGCCGCTCTCCCGGCCCAATCAAGGGACATTGTCGTCACCTGCTGGTATGATTGACGGAGATGGAGACTGAAGTTCAACGCGCAGGGAGAGTACTGGCAGCATCAAGCTCGCTTTATTGAATGCTATATGAGCCATATTGGGAAACGGCTAATATAATGGGGTTGTTCAAATGACTGCTACAATCTTACCACAATATTGTCTGTTTCGAAAGTCGTGCCATCGGCATACAACCTTTCCAGCACTACGTCAATGAGGTCTTATGCATAATAAACAACTCAACGGCAAATAAGAACTGGAAATAATCTGACACATTGTGTCTGCGTAAGATCACTCCTAAAATACTTGGCATGGCAATGATTTAGACGTATTGGAAAAATAGAACATTGCCATTACAGTAACTTCAGAGATCCTCCCTACCCTGCCTCCACCTCACCTGAACTGCTGTGACGACAAAGCCCTCTCCTGCTGCCTCTTTCTAGATATTTGTAACTACCTCCCGTTCCCCCTACCCTGCCTCACTCAACTAAAATGTAATTTTACATGTAAATTGTGAAATATCAGCCTACCTGGCAAACTTGTTCCACTGAGTTGTTAACTAATTGTTAACTGAAGAATATGCCACCTCAGTGGCTCTATATTAGCTAACGCTAGCTACAAAATGTCCTGGTTTATACACCGCGAATATCCTGTGGTTATCCTGAGGTAAACTTATTCTAAATTACAGGAAAAAAACCTCTGTGAACTTCTTTTGTTCTGGACTGGCAAGTCATGTTTTGTTGAATTAAACTTTTGGATGTGAAATTTTTCTTATCTTTGAATTTTCTGAGCAGACATGCATCACTGCTTCCGACGCTGTTCTTACACGGCTAACTGATCCAGAGACAGAGATCACATGACATAGTATGCCAAGAAACACGTCATGCTATTGGACAATATTTTCATAGTAAAATAACAGCAAGTTATTGTGAAAAATGTATGAATTAAATGGAAGTGAAATTAACCACATTTATGCAAAAAAAACAAAACTTTATATTTTAAATTAACCTGATAGTTACGGCTGTCCCGCCCGCGGAACAGAAACGCTGCCCCTCCCTCCCTCAGTTATAACGCACTCAATTCTAACTAATATATTTTTAAGACGGCTACACAAATGACACATCATTGGAAAGCTAGGATTATTGTGCTTCCATTGAAATAAACCTTTTCAAGATCAAGTCGCAACAGCAAGTAATTGTAACGTCTTTGTCCGGTCACGAATATAAATTCACCGCCAAACGAAAAAAGTTTTACTCACACTCAACGGTTCATATATGGTCCAGGTATGCAAACAATTCCATCAAACATTGGTAATTTGGGCTGGTTACATTCCCAAAGGTCCAACGTATCTAACCATCTCAAAAGTTTGTCCAAAATACGTTCATATATAGCTATAATCCTTTGTTTCATTATGCTAATTAGCGACGAAAGAAATACCTTATTCACATGAAAGTAGTATTTTCTCCGCTTGCCAATAGACTACTTTCATGTTTACCAACATTCAGGATGCGCGCGCAGCTAGGTTTTAGAAAACCGGGAAAGGATAACATTTACAATGGCAAAAGGACCACACGGATCATACAAATAGTTAGATTTAAAAGACCAAAAAGTCAGAGGAGGACAGCCTTAGAGAGAGAAAAAGCGATTCCCCATTGATCTGTCGGATCAGAATTTTGATTTGGGTCACGAAAGTCTTGACATTTGAGTGAGAATGTCGCCCGGTACAGACCGCATAGTGGAGCGGCAGCCATGTCTTCGCGTCATGTCACAAAGTTCATAATTTTACAGTTTTACAGTCAATTCAACATCTAAAAAGTCGAGCAGGGCAGCTTTCAAGAGATATGGGAATTCTGCTTTTAGCCAGCTGGTCCGATTATTTTTGTGATTTGTTTAAACTGGCAATTTGAGTGTGAGACTGCGTCCCCATTAGCCTCACAGTCAGACTCGTCGCTCACTGGCAGTGTGCACAATGTTGTATTTCACTCCAGAAACGTCAGAGAGGACTGCCTAACGTAGATACGAGCCTGCTGAAGATAGCCAGCATATTGGATTTCTTTAACCGAGCCTGTTTCATTACTCATTTTCCTGAGAAAGCGACCTCCGTTAGCCAGGCTAGTTTTGCCCGATCACTTGGTCAGGCTATTTAAAGCTATGGGGGTCAAGTGACTTTTGTGCATTGACAAGTGAAATGTAAATGTACTCGTCCAAAGGACAAGTGCCTCCAAAAGTTAATGTCAAGCCCTGTAATCCAGTGAACAGAGAGATATATGATGACCTGATCGACACTCCAAGTGTATGATACCCGGGAGAAGTTCGTCTTTTGCAACCCACATGCGCAGTTGAGCCAGCTTGACAGTTGTGTGACGTAGGTTTAAAAGTGGTCTATATAGTATTCTCGAAAGGAAGACATCAAAATGTCCGTTGAACCCTCCCCTTTCGATTGACACCAAGATTGACCCAATAAGAGCTTCCATGCCCTCTACAGCCAACTAGGTCTGTGCGTCCCGCACACTCGTTCTACACGAATATCTAACACATGGCTTTGAATATCTCTGAAATGAGCTTGTTAGCCTTGTAGCTAAGAAAATGCTGCAAACGCTAAAACCAAACATGCCAAGTTTCTGTGGAGCCTTCAAAATAAAAGTCTATTGCGCAATCTGGTTGACAGAATCAGCGTTCTTTGTGCGCCAATCCTGGGAATCAGATAAAGCACACAATCTGTTCATAATTCAGTTTTTGTGTTTCAGTAATACTAATGAGGGATTTAGCTATTATATATGATAGTTCTAAGTACCACCTTTCATTAGAGATAACAATTATAAAAAAGAATACCTTTTTATTTGACCTTGATTCAAAGGGTCATTTTGGAGTCTCCAAAAGGCCCTTTTAGAAAATGCATGGATGTACTCTTATAAAAACATGTGTAAAATATGAATATATTGTGGTATTATGTTTGACTTTTGATTTGAATTGGGTAAGGCTTCAACCTGTGGTCCAATGCTGTGTTCCAGCTAATACCTACCACCTCTAGGCCTCTTTAGGCCTCCGTTTTCAAAACAAAAACTAGGCGGAAATAGAAACTTTCCTTGTGTTTAAGCTGCTACAACTCAACACCAGTAGGACTGACAGGGGTCCTGACAACAGGGGACATAATTTCAGAGTGTCAGCTTTCAAAAGAGACTATTTACATGCATGTACTCAAGAACAGCTTTCAATTTACTTTGGGTATGCTGTTTAGGCGTTTTTAGGCACATTTAGCAGGAATGGAAAACGGATAACAGAATGCTTATCAGTATTTATTTAATTATGTTAGGTCATTATTATTCTGCTACAAAAGTAGAACCAGAGCCGGTTTAAAGGAGAGCCTAGCCACTCCCCATTAAGCCCAATTGTACTGAATTGTGTTGCAGTTCCACTGGGAGTGATCGCGGTCGAGTGCAGAATGAATGGGAGTCTATGGAGCTAAACGGCTATATTTGTCTCTTTCACCTGATTGTCGTTGAGAAATCTTAGATTTTATTGTAGTTTTTGCATGTTCAACATGGATTATAGGTCGAAAATTGGATGAACGAGTACTTATGTCCTTTCGATTTCTTACAGGGTGAGTCGTTGTTGCCCATAACACGCTAGTATTCTGCTAATGAATGCTGATTGGTTAGTGATGGACTGACTACGACCAGAGATCCCGTTTGATGGCATCCGAAGTGGAATCATAATGTCAGAGCATTAGCAACATTAGAAACAACATTAGCAAGCCAAAACTCTTTCTAGCGTGTGTATTGACAGGGGGAGCCTAACCTGTCAGCTGTGTTGTCGATGCCTCGAGAGAGAAAAGAAAGTGACCAGAGCTTGCCGTAATACGGTATCTCTGGCCGTACAATGTGTATGACGAAATTGACATTTTAAAAGGCTTTGTAGAACAAAAGGTGACTTTAAAAAAATATGAAACCCAGTAGTGTGTATTTTTTTGGCCTCCCCTCTCGAATTCAAGATTCAAATTACTAGACAAAGAATTGTATCCTGAGAAAAGTGGATTTTGAGGGGTATAGCTCCATAGACCATTCATTCTGCACTCGACCATTAGCGCCATCATATGGAACTAGTGTGGAACTGCAACCAGTTCAGAACCCGGAAGTTTCCCGAGAGTGGTAGTTCTCCTTACATTAGACATTCTCTGGTGGAACATATACTGCCTGTTGGCTCTGCCTTCCATCCTGAGAGAAGAGGAACTGCTATATTCGGATGCTGTTCATGGATAACGGTTAATCATTTAACCGTTCAAATTAAAGGGAACACTTTGAAAACACATCAGATCTCAATGTAAAAAACAGATTGTTTGATATCTATACTGATGTAAGACAGTTCTAATGTCTTAGGAACTAAAGGATACCACATCTTTTGATGGAAATAAAAGTTTTCAACCTAAAGAGGCTTCATTTTACAGACACCCCCGAAATCAAAGTGAAAAAATTATGTGGCAGGCTAGTCCATTTTGACAAAATTCAAAGTCTTCACCTCAAAATGCTTCTCATTATCTTGTGGGTCATGGGTTCAAGGATTTCATCCCGATACCTAATGGCAGTCAGACTACCGTTCTTTAGCCTGTAGAGAACTGTGCGTCCCTCCATGGATATGCCTCCCCAGACCATCACTGACCCACCACCAAACCTCATTGTTGCCTCTCTAGTGCACCTGTTGTTAATTCCATCAACACCAATGCAGTGGAAACTGATTAACTACCCCCTCTGCTACTTAACTGACCAGATCCTTTTCAGAGAAGTGCAATTTAATTCATGCCATACCCTGATAAACTGTTCCTTGAATTGTTTTGAGCAGTGTAGTTTAAATTTGTAACAATCTTGTCTAACAGAGCTAGCTGCCGTAGAAAATCAAATGCCGGGGGGGCGGGGGCTCAGCAAAGCTTGTTTTTGCTCCGGCTTTAGTTTACGGATATTCGGCAGCGTTGCCGTAACGGACCGAATGTGGCTTCGCTAGCATCGTTCTCCGCCGCCATTACGGAACTACAACACAAACTAGCGCACAACATCGGAATATCGGACGATAATATCGGCACGCCGATATACATGGAGATGTCACAAAAAAATTACTGCTAAGGGGAGTTACACAGGTATGATTACGCAAAACTTGAATGCGATCTTACTCCACAAACCTTTAGTGAAAACATTGATCTGCTACAGTAGTGCTAGAAAGCTTACTAGATATTGCCAGCCGAGGAAGTGTCTTTGTTTAGGGAGCTAGCGCCAGCTAACTTTAGCAAGCTAGGCTAACTAGCTAGGCTAACTGTTGACAAAGTGTTACATTTATTCATGTTGTGTACGATGGCGGTCTATGGCGCTGACCAAAAGTTCATCGTTAATGAACTGTTGACTTATGTTATGGATCAAGCCAAGCGATCTCCTATGGACTGTATTAAAACTGTGGTACTGGACTTTTACTGTCCGGAGGCTATATCTGAAGCCAAGAAGTTGTGGGAGTGCTCCAACGTTCTCCCTCCGTTAGAGCGGCGAACTAACAAAGGCCACAAAAGTGTTCCTGAGAAGGAGACCGACGACATCCTGAAAAGCATGAAGACACTTGACTCAAGGTTTTAAGACAG
This sequence comes from Mallotus villosus, assembly GCA_903064625.1. NCBI lineage: Eukaryota > Metazoa > Chordata > Actinopteri > Osmeriformes > Salangidae > Mallotus > Mallotus villosus. The sequence goes on along the minus strand of CAEFZP010005833.1, from coordinate 6,537 downwards.
TTCCGTGACGCTGCCTGTTGTTTTTGTAGCGGTAAATCTCAGCCAGCTGCCTGTCAAAAACCCAGCTGAGCTTGACCAGACTTCTCTGTTGGACCGCGTAGCTAGCCTTGAGCGCCAGATGGCAGTGGTCTACCCAGTTTACTCGTCTCCGCCACATCAACGGACAACATCCACGAACATGACGTATGCGAACGCAGCCGCCTCGACGTGTAGTCTTGATGTGGTTTCCAGGACCGAACGTAGTACCCGATCAAAGTCGCAACTGTCGACCGTCTCCCTTCCGCCACCCTGCCCAACTCAGGAGGAGAGTTGCGACATATATCGTATGATAACTCACGGTCATACAGCTGAAGATTTATTGTACCATTGTTTCTATACCAAAAAACATGCGAGTGTCACTGTGCTCGAGTCATAATTACCGTGGTATAGCTCTGTGTTGTTCATTGTGTAAGGTATTAGATCTCGTTATACTTGATCAATTTGGTAAATATTTGTATACATCTGAACTACAATTTGGTTTCAAAAAGGGTCTGTCTACAACCCTTTGCACAGCCATGTATATGGAAACAGTTGATTATTATGTTTGCAGACACTCTGATGTGTATAGCTGTCTGTTAGATGCCAGTAAAGCATTTGACAAGGTTCATTATGGTAAATTATTTAAAATATTAATTCGGAGAGGTGTCCCTCCACTTATCTCTCGTTTATTACTGGACAGCTATACACGTCAGCGAGTGTCTGTACTATGGGGTGACAGTCGGTCAGGCGTCTTTGGTGCGTCTAACGGTGTTAAACAAGGTGGTGTGTTGTCACCAGTGTTGGGTAACGTTACTTTTAAAAGTAACTAATTACAGTTACTAGTTACATTTCTTGTAAAGTAACTAGTTACGTTACTTAGTTACTTGCAGTTGAGAGTAAGGCGTTACGTTACTTTTGCGTTACATTAAGAAAAGTATTTTATTTCTAAGACAACTCACCTTGGTCAATCTTATGCTCAAAAGGGACATTTAATAGGTTGACCTCAGCAATAACACATAAAGGTCTTAAATCAAGAAACTCTTTAATCAAAAAATGCCAGGCTTATTGAACATCCCCATTGCAGTGAACAATGAAAACAAAAACACAGCTAGATAGGTCACATGATGAAAAAGCTATTGAAGTTTGAAATACTAATACTAATTGAAAAAAGTGTGAGGTAAAACTGAAAAAACTAAAGGCTGTGCAACATGTATGCATACATTTTGAACAGTTAAATGTCATTTTGATGTTCCTAGTTCATGTTGTTGAAAAGCTATTGACTTTTGACATTTTAAATGTGTAATTTGTTGATGGTCCCTAAAAATGTGCGTTGTTTAGGCAGTCAAAAGCATTTGCCTTTTCCAGCCGGAGGCAAAATTCCGAACATTCCATATGCTGCCGAAATATGATTATCATATTCATATTCATATTTTATGAATTTTCATATTCAATCGTACACCTAAACGGGTTATACCATATTGAAGAGGAGAACTAGGGGATTTTAATGATGTGAATAAATATATGATTACTTAAGGCAAATCATATTTTGTTAAGGTGATTTCAGGCAGCCATTTTTTACAAAAACTTCTCCATCCACCATACCTCATCAGACAACTTACATTTTGACGACTTTAATTACAAGATGGAGGAAAACTTTGACTAGGTGGAATATCCACAAATCTGTGGGCAATGTAAATCCGAAAACAGATTAGAAATATCTTATTTTGATTAAAAGCTATGACCATTCTAGTGACTAGTGGTAACATGGGGAAAACCGGAATTCTCCTCCCCCAAAAGTAGCTAGCGCTATGCCTGGCTACTCCTATCGATAACTAAAAAACGTTCTACTGTCTTCCACAATCGACCGAATTGGCCAAACAAGATATCAAAATGTAGCTTATAGTTTACATAATCTAGCTAGTTAATGTTGTTTTTCCAAGTTTCACAGAAATATGCTAAAGTTGAGGCTAAACAGCGCTACTATCGTCATACTACCCTTCCTGCCGGACAAGTATTTCTCTCGTCAAAATAACTCCCGTCACTCCCACAAACAAATTCTTCGTAAGTAAAAAGTTTAGACTTTTAATTGACAATATTCACAACACATATTAAGACACTTGTCTTTAATCATAATAACGTCTCCGATTTCAATTCGAAGCTGTAAATCTCACACTGTAGGCAATCTTCCATGGTCTCCGCTCTGGCTCCGACTCGGAAAACAATGGCTGCCGTTGCAGACGATACAGTAAATTCCTCCTCCCACTAACCCCTTAACCAATGGTATGTGCTTTGAGCTTAACTTGTCATGAGTATCCAGAAGCTTTCAGAATTAAAATTGGTGATTGGACGGCAGAGCTATTAAGGCGTGAACCATGGGCATTTAAATGCTCATATTTGCAGTAGGGGCTAAATCCCTTTAGAGCGTCATGGCCGTCCATTATGGCCGTCCTCGCTAGGGGGAGTTTTGGCCGTCCATAACGGCCGTCCTCGCTAGGGGGAGTTTTGGCGCTGATCTTTGCATGTATGGACGGCCGTTATGGCCGGCCATGATTCGTTTTCATGGCTGTCCCTGTTTTTCATGGCTGTCCATGATTTTCATGGACGGCCATGATTCGTTTTTCATGGCTGTCCGTGTTTTGCATGGCTGTCCATGATTTTCATGGCTGTCCATGATTATGATTTTTGTATGAATTGCATAGCTTTATTTTATTTTTTTACATACAAAAGTAGGCCAATCAACAATAAAATATCATGACGATATAGACTTGTAAAACAACTTTAACATGGTTTAGGGTTTGCCTAGGCTACATATATTTTAAGTATTTCATGAATTGTTTATAAAGACTTAAACTTTGTATTATGACCCTGCCTACATTGCTTTTTCGGTCCTAGGCTACATATATTTTAAGTATTTCATGAATTGTTTATAAAGACTTAAACTTTGTGTTATGACCCTGCCTACATTGCTTTTTCGGTCTGTTAAGCCGTCAGTTTACACTCCAATTTAGCGCATGAACCACTTTGAACCACAAATCTAAACGTTGCAATACCATGCTATGCAAGTCAACTTTTGAAAATATGTATTTAGCCTTGTACCAGCGAAAGTCGTTTTTGACTATGGATCCGGCGATATGTTATCTTACACGCCGGTAAAGTTAGCATTGAGACAGAAGTTAGCATTAAAACATCATAACACACGGCTGTTCAACACATTTGTCATTTAATGAAGTTGTTAGTTGACCAATTATGATTGCAGAAACAAAACGTTATGCCCTGGCAGTCTGTTTAAGCAGTCCGGCAGAGGGACTGCTAAACTGGCAGCGCCCTAGCTATCTCAACGGAGCTTAGAGAGCCGTTCTGCGGGTGCAGAGCTGGAGACAAGCTGGTCAGGAGGGCGGTGACTGTGGTGGAGATATGCGGGGCAAGCTCTTGGCCATCATGGGCAATGTCAATCATCCCCTCCGCCATGTCGTGGCAGGACAGTCCAGCAGCCTCCGTGGCGTGCGGCCCAACACCCTACGTTCTCGTACTGATCAGCGCATATATATTGTTGTATTGTCTGTTTGTAGGCCTATTGTATCGTGATGTCTGTAGCTACATATAGGCCTAGGGAGCTGTGAGAGACACCTGAATTTCCCCACGGGATTAATAAAGTAGCCTATATATCTAAAACCCCAACATCAATAGCCTATTAAATCAAACAATGTAGCCTAACATAAATAAAAGCATAGAACCCGGCTCATAAATAGCTTTCCTGCTATTGATAAATAGTTCAGCCAAAGCGGCACATTCCGTGATGCCTGTAAAGTAGGCTATTCTTATGACCTAAAACAAGAACATTTCAATTAAAAATAAACTGAGAAAATACATTGTTATTGCATTTGGTGTTGTAAGCATAATTAATACAACATAACAAAACAGCATCGCCGTCCGTCTATCTTGCTCCCCCTAGCGACGGACGTCCATGCGAAAAAGGTTGTTTCTGCTATCATACTTGGTTTACTAACAACTTCATTAAATTACCTATTGGCTATGTGTGTTGAACAGCCATGTCAATTTAGGATGTTTTAATAACTGTAGCCCTTCTGGTTGAATGCTAACTTTACCGTGTAAGATAACATGTCCTCGGATCCTATAGTCAAAAACGACTTTTGCTGGTGCTACAAGGCTAAATGCATATTTTCAAAAGTTGACTTGCATAGCATGGTATTGCAACGTTTAGATTTGTGGTTCAAAGTGGTTCATGCGCTAAATTGGAGTGTAAACTGACGGCTTAACAGACCGAAAAAGCAATGTAGGCAGGGTCATAACACAAAGTTTAAGTCTTTATAAACAATTCATGAAATACTTAAAATATATGTAGCCTAGGACCGAAAAAGCAATGTAGGCAGGGTCATAATACAAAGTTTAAGTCTTTATAAACAATTCATGAAATACTTAAAATATATGTAGCCTAGGCAAACCCTAAACCATGTTAAAGTCATGGACAGCCATGCAAAACACGGACAGCCATGAAAAACGAATCATGGCCGTCCATGAAAATCATGGACAGCCATGAAAAACAGGGACAGCCATGAAAACGAATCATGGCCGGCCATAACGGCCGTCCATACATGCAAAGATCAGCGCCAAAACTCCCCCTAGCGAGGACGGCCGTTATGGACGGCCAAAACTCCCCCTAGCGAGGACGGCCATAATGGACGGCCATGACGCTCTGAGGGATTTAGCTGCCTCTCCATATTTGAATGGTCCGGCTGGATAGGGATAAGCGGCCGGTCGTAGCGTCGCTAAACCCCGGCTAAATTGACACAATACTGGGCGTCCGAATGTCTGTTGAATATCGAACTTCCAACCAACTTTACCACGGTTCAAAATAATGGGAAAACTTCCACCCTAAAAACGCTAGAGCTACGCCTACGTGCATAGGCCTAGCAACGGGAACAGGCGCTGCCATCTTTTTTTGTCGCCACTTTCTACTTGACATAGCCTATAATGCAACGTGATAAAGCAACGTAAATGTTACGTAGTTTGCACGGAGGGAAATTGAGTAACGCGTTACTTTTTTGAACAAGGAACTAGTAACGGATTCATTCAATTAAATAACTAACGCGTTTCTTTACTTTTTGCGTAACAAAAGTAGTCTGACTACTGTAACGCGTTACATTGTAACGCGTTACTCCCAACACTGGTTGTCACCTATTCTTTTTATTGTGTATATGGATGAGCTGATTGTGACATTATCCAAGTCTCAACTCGGCTGTCACATGGGGCCTTTTTATGCCGGGGCTCTGGGGTACGCTGATGATCTCACCCTCATCAGTCCCAGCATCCGCGGTCTCAATGAAATGTTAAAATATGTCAACGGTTTGCTCAGGAGTATAATGTTACGTTTAACTCAAAGAAAACTATGTCTATAAAGTTTGGTTCACCAGTTACTGGTGATGATAAGGTATATCTTGATGGTGTCCTTATAAAGTGGTATGATATGGTTAAACATCTTGGTAATACTGTTCACTCTAGTTTGAGCGATTCAGAAGATTGTGTATCGAAATGTCATGTTTTTAATGGTGCTTTCAACAAACTAATTGGTAATTTTGGTAATTGATCTCCAGATACAGTGTGTAAGTTGTTTAACAGTTACTGTTGTTCTTTTTACGGGTCGCAGCTCTGGGAACTTAATTCCAAAGGTTTCCACTCAATATGTGTTCAGTGGAACAAAGCTGTTGGTAGAATGTTACATTTAGATTATCGCACTCACACTTGGCTTCTTGGCCCTCTGATAAATAAATTACATGTGAATGCTCAGTTATGTATAAAAACACTACGTTTTATATCGTCAATGTTAAATAGTCCTAATAATTTTGTATCTTATGTTAGCCATTTGGCAATGAAGTGTGCTGCTTCTCCCGTTGGGAAAAATATATCTCTTCTCAGGTATAAATATTCTGTGCGTTATTGTGATGAATTGTATGTAAATATTAATCGTATTAAGAAATGTCAGGTGCTATCTCAAACCAGACAGGTCACAGTAGACCTAGTCAACAACATTATGTGTATAAGAAATGTTTTTTTAACTTTGGAGGGTTTTGATCCCACGATGATTGAATGTATGCTACAAGATGCTTGTTGTTACTAATCTATTGTTCTGTCTGCAAAATTGCTAAAGTTTTTGCTGATGTAGTTCTTGTTCTTTTGTTTCTTTTTCTATGTTTTTTGTTTTTCCTTTCAAATGTATGATCACATACGAAATAAACGATTATTATCAACGTCATCGTTCTCAGCTACTCCCTCTGTTCGCTAAATGGCCGGTAGAAAATCACCCTGAAATATCTGAAATACATACCTCATGGCCAGACCTAGAACAGAAGCAAAATCAAAATTGAGCGGAAGTAGGAGGGCAGAGCCAGGCTAGCAAAACCAACCTCAAGGAATATAATGGCCAATATTATCTTTAGTGATCTGTGAAAATGACCAATAAAAGTGTGTTACACCTGACACTTACTTAAGGCCGAAATTACT